>NQII01000486.1:445570-479154 GCA_002778355.1 Clitarchus hookeri | reverse complement strand
CCTCTCAGGGAGGTGTTGCGGAGACCGGAGGGGTCTGTTTTCAAAAATTTCCGCCTTTGGAAGCCGCCGTTTTCGGTGGATTTAGCCAGAATTTGAGAGTGTGCTGTCTCTTTGGACACTCCCTCGGTTCAAAGTTAGTTAGGCCCTTTTGAATAAATGTCTGTAACATAATGGTGAACCATAATATGTACCATAACTATAATGCGAAGCTACTTGGTCCATATTTCGCGTACTATAATTATGTTACAGTGTACCATAACTTCGGTATTTTGTACGATAATTTCGAAATTCGTATCATAATGGACTTTGCACCGCTTAACTTATGCTTTAGGCCTAACATGAACATGGTTGGGCCGTACAAGTATTAGATCTACACTATTCACATTGGTATTTCGTACGATAATTTCGGAATTCATTACGCAATGGACTCTAGACTTACCAAGCTTATCGCAGGCCATATTTATGACTTGGGTTTCAGATTGGACGCATGCACATGCTTCATCGTTCTTGAGTAAGAATGCGGGTTATGCGGGCCACCTAGGAAAACATTCATACAATTACACTCTGTCAAAAAAAAAAAAGGTTGGGTTTCAAATTGCACCCGTTTACCTGCCTCACCCAAGGATAGTGAACCCGCGGATTCCGCGGGCCGACCCCTGGTGTTTCTATTAATGAGCTATTGTAATATTGTAACACGAATATGTAATGGTTGTGAATTTTGAATTTAAATGTACAAAGCATATTGCAGCAATTATAGGGAACCAACACTTAGGTTTATTTCGGTTTGTAACCAATTTATAAAAATATTTCCAATATTTTGGAGGGGAGGTAGTTATGTAAAGTTGCAGTTTATTAAGGGGTTATGTTATCGTGGGTCAGATACATTTTTATTATATATGAATACAAAATACTTGCTTATGTTGTTATTTCATTTAATATAATTTCCAAATTACGTTTTATTGTATGAGTTAAACAAAATGCAGAATAATCTTTGGTTAATTTAACAGTTTATTGACGTAGAGATCATGTGTAAGTATTGTCATTTGTTTCTAGACAGTATTCAATATTACATGGTGTAGTTGTTAATTTCCATTTATTTCGTAGAGGGTAGAGAGCAATTGAATGTTTATTAAACCAATTCACGAAAGAAAGTTATCCTGGTTGTCGCTCGTCTCGTCATTGTTGGTTGGCGGATAAATGTGGCTTGGTCAGACGACAGCCAATCAGATGACAGGTGAAAATATAAGTACGGCAGAAGTAAACACGAATTAAATTATTCTACATAAGAATAACCACCAGTTCCAATTATGGACGTGTGTCTGATAATATGAAGTTTTAAATGATATAATAAATAATTGAAGAGAATTTTAATATTTTATATAACTGCTGCAAGATATTTTTTGTGATGATTGTGAGATGGTCAACGAATGGTAGTGATTATTTTGGGTTTTAGAAGAGTAAGTAATAATTTGTTGTATTTGTTAGAGATGAAAAAAGATTTAAAATAAAAAATATTTTCAGAAGCTTAGAATGTCGTCATACATAATTCAACTGAAAACGGCGTCCAACGTGATAAGTGTATAATTGTGAATTGTTTGAAATGTTACGCTGTTGTGTAAAGGCCTACGAAACATACATAAATAATAATTGTGCGAGTATAGATCCCTTTAACAAATAACGTTTTCGTAAAAGTGTCTAAGTTTTGATGAATAAAATACAATATCAGGTAAAAAATAAACTTCACTTTAAAGTGTGCATAAATATTTCAGTGAAATTCATGTGAACAATCGTCAGTTTAGACTGGATGAAATGGTTTTACAAAGATTAAACACGACGATACTATAGTTATTACAGTTTCAGAAGTCTATATAAGTTTATGCTCGGCTATTTATAACGCGACATCATCAGAAATGGTATAATATAATAATGCATATTGTGTCATAAAAAAAAAAAATATATATATATATATGATAACCTATGAATTGATTGGCAGCTATTTCCTTCAACCTGACAACTCTTCTTATCTAAGCACTAGCTGTGCCCGTGGCTCCACTCGTGTGGACTACAGTATAATTAATTAGGGTTTTTTTTAAAATAAAGTATAATTTAAGTTAGTGTTAATCTTCCATACTCTATATCTATACATATTATAAAACTCAACGTTTCTCTGTATGTCTGTCTGTTAGTGAGCTTATCACTCGAGAACCACGTATCCGATTTATGTGTTTTTGTTTTACTTTATAACTATGTTCTCTGGCCAGGTTTAAGTATATAATTTGTTACGTAAAGTAACATAAGGAATAAGCAGTGACGATAATAGTGAATTTAGTCGGAAAAAAGATTGCTCCCAGCGCGCTCTCTTGCAATACGCTGTCTAAACCGTCAAAGATGGAACAATATCATGTAGTAAAGAATTGTGTAGAATAAAAAGACCTAAAAGAACTCCATGGGAGCATATATCTATCTATAAAAGAGAAATACTAATAAGCAATTCTAATATATTATATGAAGTTTCCCTGATGTAGTCATTGTTAACGGTTGAATCTACTATGTTATCTTATATTGGTAGGGCCATGCTTTTTATACTTTTTCCTGACAATGTCGATACTTGCTTTTTCAATTTCAATGAGTGCGAGGTGAAAAACTTCGCCATTGAATGTTGCTTGTGAATTGAATGGTAAAATCGTTTATTTGTATTTCTCTGTTATAGATAGATATATGCTCCCATGGAGTTCTTTTAGGTCTTTTTATTCTACACAATTCTTTACTACATGATATTGTTCCATCTTTAACGGTTTAGAAACCATATTGCAAGAGAGCGCACTGGCGGCAACTTTTCTCCGACTTGATTCTCTATTATTGTCACTGCTTGTTCCTTTTGTTACTTAACGTAACAAAATATTTACTTAAACCTGGTAAGAGAACATAAATATGACTTTTAAAAAAACACGTTAATCGGATACGTGGATCTCGACTGATAAGCGCACTAACAGACAGACAGAGAGACGCTGAGTTTTATAATTTGTATAGATATAGATATCTCCTTGTCAAAATTAGGAACTTATATTTTTAGCTGTTAGGAAACATAAGTGTGTGTATATATATATATGTGTATACATATGTATGTAAATTTCAGTTTATTAATTTTATTGTCTAACTTGCAATGTCGTTGGTAATACGTCATTGCAAGTTAGACAATCAAATTAATAGTAATTAGTAAGGATTATTTAAGTTCCCCGTCAGAAATTAATACAGTATATACCAATAGAACGCAGGGTCTAATGTCAACACGAACTAATTTGCTATTACTAAGAACTTAAATATTAGACTAACTTTCTCTCAGACGGACAGGCATCGCTGTGTAATCAATGATGTGTCATAAAGCGAGATCATTTTCTTCACCACACATTGAGAGGAAGATTTAGTGGCAGATACCAAATATATTCGCTTTTAAGTACTTGTTGACAATGAACAATAGGTATATTTTGTTTACTCAACTAATCTGTCATTGCTCCAAACATCTTCATTATATTCTTTGAATAAAAAATAATTTTATAATAATTTTATGAGTCAAAGAATTATTTAGTAGATCAACATCATAATTGGTACCCCTAACTATTATAAAGTATTTTCTATTAATGGTTCTTTGGTCACCGTAAACATTATAAATATCATACAAAAATCAAGTAAATAAATCGTTTTAAGTTAATAAACAATCGTTACCTAGAATAACGTGATGACAATGGACAGCATTTATTGTGGTAACCAAATCAGTTTGGTGCAGTACTTGAATTTATTTGGCTTTGTGTGGAGTAATCGAATAATTTGACTACCTTCGGACCAAAAATATTTTTAAAATTTTTTTTTTTTGTAATAAACGCGACAATAACGTTAGTCACAGTGTTTGTTAGTGCATTTATTTAATTTTAATAATGGCGTGAAGATTTCCGTGAAACAAGTTCAAATGGTAACAAGAAATAAACATGACTTGAACACATTTATTTGCGTACGTGTCATATACTAGACCCTTGTATATTTTAAAAAATTCTTGCGTTGTTTGTGTGTAGAGTTCGGGCGTGAAAGTTCGGGTTCAAAAATCAGACATGCTTAATTTTTTTGACAGGACGTTTTTATGTAAGTAGATACATATATGTAATTCTTTAGTTGAATCAACGAAATTAATTAAGTGTGTGACAAACGAATATAAACAAAAATTATTTGGTTTCAGCAAAAGAAAATTTCTATACAAAAAATTTACTCGTTTGCGCTAAATAAACTTTTTTTTATTCAACAAAACAATTTAGTCAGTGTAACTCCAACTCGTAAAAAGGTTCAAACAGTAAGTCAAGACTGTGAGATGTGCTTTTAGTAAGCGTTACTAGACCAGAGTTTCTATACTCTACCCGCTTTTTTAATTGCTTGTAGTTCTCCGTTTAGGTTCATCCAGGATTTCCAACGACTTCGAATGAGAAACATCGTATAGGATATACCTTGTATGTTCTCGCCCCTCGCTTGGTTGCCGTCGTTCTGGTGAAAGAGAGAGCGGTCTGATCGCGGCAACTAGCGGTGCTCAGCCGCAGCGGAAGTGAGTCTCCATTAAAACAATGGAAGACGTGCATGGCGTGCTGATTGTGATGTGGTAGCCAGGACACGAGCCCGTCTCTCAAGCGTCCTGTAGGATACATCTGAAGGTGTTTTCCCTCACATCAAGCTCTCCAGTACTACGCCATCCGAGGAAATAAATTCTAAATATACTCGCACCTGGTAACATTCTTATATATACTGGCCCAATGAAAGCTTATAGTGTGTGTAAGTAAGAAAATAAGTAACATCATAATTAGATTTATTTTCGTCCATAGTTATTTTCTCGGTCGCAATTACTCATAAAGTATTAGGAACCATATATACTTCATATGACGTGAAATACCAGAATAATTCTCATTATCATAAAGTTTTGTGCGCATTTTAAAAATCAATCGGTAACCTCAGAAGATTTAAACAGGCGAATCGATAGATGTTAATGCAAAAGTTAAAACTGTCACGCGATATCACATGCACATACGTCGTACGAGTTTGCTGCCGTATTTAGTTGTGTGGAGTACATCAGTTACCCCAATTTAATGGTTACACGCTTTGAACGTGAATAACAGAGGAACGATGTGTTAAGGACAATCTGATAGCACTCCTTTTATTTGACGTTATAAGGATATCATTGGGTGTGTGCGAATGTTAGTATCAGTTACACATGTTCAAAATATCCACCATCCGCAGCAAGACATAGTATGGAACACTGTTGAACAAAACAGCAATTATTAGATACTGTTTCCATGGGTTTGGATTCACAGGCGGTCATAATCGCATCTCTTATTGCATCCATTCTCTGAGGCTTTGTGGCGTACGCAGAATTCTTTAGAGTTCCTGCCGATAAAAATCTAACGCTGTAAATCTAGATATCTGAGTGGATACTTAACACTTCCCCGTCGGCCTATCTACCTTCTAACAAATGTTTAATCCAGGATTGACCGCACGTCTCAATGGTAATGTGGCAGTGCAGTGTCCTGCTGGGAAAAACAATCGTCCTCTGGATAGAGATGGTGACCAGCTGACACAATACTTTCCTGCTGCATGGTGGGCTGACTTTCACCTGTCACTGTTTCATTAAAGGAGAATGTCCCCACAAGTCCTCTGGCATATATACTTCACCACTCTGTTAACCCAGGAATATTCACTTCTTGCTATATAACAGTGTGGCTACAAACGGAACTGACAACAGCAGAAAGGCTACACGCTCTCTCGTATACCCTTATAGCATCAATTACACACACTTCCATCGAATTTACATAAATAGTTTCTCTGATATTAACGTACAAATAGTGAGGACATTAATTTGGGACAGCCGTTATAAACTGTAATAAGATCGCCGCATGTGATATAAGGCGCACGATACTTGCCAGCATGACAAGCCAAAGCTTATACTTAACTCATATGGGAACCTAAGGTTTTATTTGGGCAAATTGAAATAAATATATTATAGAGGTGTTGGTTGAGGCACCTGCAAGGGGTCCAAACCAGGTGTTTCATTCAAACCAGATGTTGGCCCAAAAAGACACTCAGAAGTGCGTTTTGGCAATGATAGAAAACACGAGATCCTACACGGCCCATGTCATACAACTTGGTATACTGAAATACTAATGCGTGTATTAAATTCAATTGTGTAAAGTCTTGGGAGGATATTAAAATGGGAAAAATTGCATTATTTCAAATCCTTTACCAATTCTTTCAACACTTGGTGAATGATTCGTTTCTCCGAATATGTTTGTAATACAAAATATCGTGCTCTCTGAATTCTCGAGGTCATCTAAACTACTTCAGTAAATAATTTTAAAACGCTTAGGCTAAATAGTTTTATTGATAACATTAAATTCTGACATGCTTTGGAAATGCCACTCCAGTATTAGTTTTGAGGAAATAATTTTAACAGTTCTCGAAGTATGTGTCTAAATAATTTAAGACTATATTATCTCTAGCAACAGAAAATGAAAGCAATAAACAGAAAATAAATTTAAAGGCTTATGAAGTTCTGCTAAATAGTTTATATTTATAGGATTACCTAAAATAGTTAAAGTAACATTTTAAAATAACATTTTAAAACCATGTGCGACTTAACGAACCATACGCCACGAAAAGCAAAAGTTTTGATTTTATGTATCATTAATAACATTACACTACTAAAATGCCTGTTCTTTTGTGCAATATGTTCTGGAAATAATATTACTTATTCAGTTTCTATAGCGATTTTGTAGAAAGTTCTTTATGCATATTGACTTCAAATACGACAGTGTAATAAAACTGTTTAGTTGTAATTAATATTCCTCGGTATATGTGGTCTGTCGCACGTTTTTTTTTTTATAGAAAATGTCATATTTTGGAAAAAAAATGTTGTATTTATTGAACTGTTACTAAAGCAAAAAAATTTATTTGTTGGTTATCATTGTTTTAGAATACTCAGCTTATGCCGGGTAATTTCCATGAACATAACGAGCAAATCTGTGTTCGATTCAAAAGCACATTCGAGGGATTCAGACCAGATGTTGTCCCAACAAGACACTCAGAAGTTTTTTGGTAATGTTGGGCATCATGACATCCGACACGATCCATGCTATGCCACTGTAAGTCAACGTTCCAAAGAGCGTATTCTATGCATGGTCGCTTTGGACAGCGACACATGCAGCACAGGGGGTTTCCATGCTGAGAACAAAATTGTCCAACATTTGTTTAGGCTTGGAATCCCATTAATGCACTGGAGACGTTTATGGACCTATATAACCGTGGAGGAATTTAACACACCAATTAAAGACTTCCGAAATAATCTCAAGCATGCTTTATAGAGCTGAGAATGTGGAAGGTAACCTACCAATCCGAACAAGTAATGGCCATTGATTCCAAGGAGTAATATCTAAATGGTACCCTTTGTGTAAAGGCATTGTCATACACCAACAGGTAAAAAAGTGAAGAGCCTAGAAGTAACAGTCCACATTAGACTTAATTCTATACACGTTGTTATAATTACCTCGTAGCAAGTAGCGGCAGCACAAGCAAAAATCAGTGAGTGATTTTTTCCCAAAATATGTTATGTAAACAGTGGAGACTGCTACGTAACAAACGCAGGAATGTACTAAGATGCGGAGAATAATTGGGTCTGGCAGAGACGATACTATTGCGCCAAACTATCAACATCTCGCAGACGTAACCTCGCCCAGGACCCGAATGAGGAACAATGAGATATGAGAGCGATAGGCCAAGGGTGCAGAGATTAGAAGTATAGTCAGTACTCAGGACGAGGTAACAGTGCAGTCAGCGATGAAACACAAGGAAAGGCTGCCACATGACCCGGTGATATGGGGAACAATGTCTACCTGCCAGAGTGTGAGATTGAGACTAGCTTTTTATCCTACCCCTCTCTACGATCCCATCCTTAGAAATAATTAAGATTTTTAACAGTTTTATGGTAGACCCGCTGTAATAAAAACTCTAGAAATTTTTGTTTGTAAGTAGATTAGCTAACTAAATAAACTAACGAAATATACCTTATGGCCATTTACTTATAACGAACCTCTTTCTTACCCTTTAAATTATAACCCATCAGTTATAGAATATAATATTTGGAGGAGGCGCGGCTCCTTCCTGTACCTCCAGCTGCATAAGTGTGCGAAATAATGATCCGTGATTCGTTCTCAAAACTCACCACGATGCAGCTTAATTTACAAGTAGTACTTGACTGGTAATATGATAGATTGGTACTGTGTAATCAGCAATTATTCACGAAATATTTTAACAATATGCACTACACTCAAACATCAACCAGCAATGCGGAGCATTATTAACAAGTAGTAACTCTAAATGAAATACGAAAAATTGTATTGGACTACACAAATAATACACTGGGTACAATAATAATCTGGTACATTTTTGTCTTCAAATCTATGTCAGCCACAAAACAAACAGAATGACCAGTTCAATAAAAATAAAAAATTGCAAACCCCAACAGAACTAGAATATTTTGGTACAGAAAGTATTAACAGGACCATAAAGAGAGGATGCCTGAGCATTTTAACATATATTTATAGTACACTTTATACTACAGGACCTAATTAAAACTTAATATGAAGGACCAAATGCAAAAGCTCAGAGCTAGTTAAATCATAATTTTAATGTTATAAACACCTCACGATACACACAACAATGTCGACATTTTTTGAAAATGTTATTTATAAATGATGAATACATAACCAGATTGTAATTCAACATCCAATACCAGTCGAAAAATTGAGGTGGTGTGTTCCAGAACTTTAGAAGTAGGTGTGACATTATTTTTCAGAAAAAAATTGCCTCTCTATATATTATCTGACTATGTTGAATTTTAAACCATCAAATGTTAATGTTAGTCAATATTAGTAAGTCAAAACAAAATAGCCATGATTTTCTCATATTTGATGAAGTTATTACACATTTATATTTGCATGCTTCAAGAATTGTTATAAAAAATCCATTTATAAAATTTTGAGCCAAAACCGTAAGAAAGTATGTAGTTCGGTTGCAATGTAAAAATTATAGAATAATGAGGCAGCAGTATGGATTATATTAATATATGAAGTTTTAGAACTAACTGAGAATTTGTACCACGCAGTGCCATAAATTTTTCGTGTATGAAGTCATGGAATAAAATAACGGCCTAGCATATAAAGTTTTGAAAAAATATCCAGATTTTAAACCTCAAACAAGACACGAAATAAAGAGATGAGATGCAAATGCAGAGTTACCATATGAAGCCAATGAAATAGATAACTCATTATTTTTCATTTCTACATTTATTAAGTTTTGAACACACTGCTTCAGTTAGACTAAGATATTTCACAATTCTTTGACAGCTTCGAAAAATACAGTGTGGTAAATTAATGGCATAACGAAAAAAATTAATAATAAACGACCATTCAATTAAGTAGGGACCAGCAAAGCAGTTGTACCATAGCATTATCAAAACAACACATCCTAAAAATTTTACATAGGGAACACATCGTCACCCAAATGTTGCATGTTTTCGCATCTGACGTAAATAAGCTAATATACAAGATTCAACTTTACTCTAGAAGACAAAAATAATGTGAACCTACATCGGCACATGTCCAATAAGTATTAAATCATGTACACAAATTAAAACCATACATTACGGAAGATGACATAATCAAAAGTATGTGGAACTCTCTCCTCCCATCAGTAGGGAACAAGTTAAATGGTATGAATAAAAATTCATAAGCTGACACACAAAATAACTTCAAACAAATTAAAGGACATCTCAAATACAAAAACCACAACGAAAACTCACCACTAACTACGAATTACTTTAAATATTAGCAGAGAACTCAATGAAATATAGGAATAAGTTAGAAAATTAGCACTCAAAACATAATGGCCCAGATAACACGAAAACATATCAAAGCACCGGTAACAAGAATAAAACACGCATATATGGAGAATACAACATTATTATTTCTTATATTCAGGCAGAACATATGACTCCCGTGAGAAACACATATACCAGAACATTTACCAAACACACAGCCACACTCGGTACATATCTCCACTAAAAACCTACCATCTTTTCCGTATATATATATATATATAAACATATACACACACACTTACGTTTGTGAAAAAAGCAACACCAACAAGGACACATGTGATTGATATTAAATTTAAACCACAGATTAGGTACATGACAATACACAATTGATTAAGATGGCAGAACTGTAAATGATCTCTGTCCTTTAGAATTCATTAGGATGTAAAGCCCCCGCGTGCTGCAATCAGAGCACCTTAACGTCGTGGAATGTAATCAAGGAGGACCTGGATTTTTTCCTTTGGAATCTCCCTCCACATGGTGTGTATGCGAGTACACAAAGTATCAACAGTCGTTGCTCGAGGACCGTGATGAACAAGTCACCGAACAACCATATCCTAGACATGTTCGATGGGCGAAATGTCAGGCGAACGTGCAGGCCAGGCCAGTAGTGGTACCCATAGCTCAATGAAGAAGGCTTGCACATTCCTCGCCACATGTGGCTGGGCATTGCCCTGCTGAAATATGGTATGTGGAATTGCTTAAGGAGGGAGAGTTCCTCGTACTCTAAAACATTCCTGGTGTAGTGTTTACTGTTCAGATTGCCCTCAAAACACAGGAGTCAAGATCGCATAATGTATCCAATGGCACCCCAAATCTGCAGACTTGGCATTTGTCCGCTATGCCATCCAACAATGCGGGCTGCCAGATTGTGGTCACCACAGTAGCGTCTAACATGTATGCGGCTATCACTGTAGGAAAGGTTGAAGCAGGACTTGTCCAAAAACACAACAATTTGCCACTCAGCACGCTAGCGAAAGCGTTCAAGTGCCCATTGCAGCATTAGGCGTTTGTGGTTTCTGGACAACTTAAGCCGACGCAATGGCATGTGTGCCACCAGTCTAGCCCACAGCAGACGGCGTTGAACTGTCTACACAGACAGATCCACGCCCATTGCAGTGCTCCAGAGTTGAGCCAACACTGTGGACGAGGCTATACGGTCCATTACGGCCATGCAAACAAGATGGCGGTCATCCCGTGCTGTGGTTACATGGCGTGGTCCAGTACCCACTCATCGCTGCATACAACCCTCGTCTATCCACTGATTCCACACACACACATCACTGTCGTAGCAGCATGTCCTGTACGAGCCGAAACGTCACGATATGACAAACCCGTTTCCCGGAGACCGATTATTCTGCCCCGTTCTAACTCACTCACATGCTGATATGACGTCCTTTGTCGTCGACGAGGCATACTGGCACTTGCTTTCATCGTTTGACGGCGCTTTACTGACTGCACTTGGCATAACGCTGACATTTCTGGTCACACAAGAGAGAGCGCTGCTGGGCCTGCATGCACGCCATATCTCTGCAATCGCAATATCTTATTGCTAGTACACTGTTCTACACATCGTCCGAGTTTGTATTCATTTGGAACATTCTTTCTGGATGTTGCAATTTTCACAAACGATAGTGGGTGTGTGTGCGTGTGGGTGTGTGTGTATGTATATATATAAATATTAATTTTTTTATTTTTTTTTACTATCCCCACAAGAATAAAGAAATAAATAGTAATGAAATACTTACAACTACATGCTCACAACAACACATTGTCACCGTCAAAAATTGGTTTCAGAGAGTGTAGAAACTTCCCGACAACTACCGTGACAAGAGTTGCTAAAAGGGTGTAAATTTACTTCCATATGCATAAATAACAGCAAACATTTCATTCGAGATAAAGGGGTTTATTCAGTACCACCACCATTTGTAAACCAAAGTTTTCATGAAAAAATTATTGTTAACAACAAAAACCAAATCACAGACTCTACATCAGAACAGCAAATATGATTATAATATAAATAGAAACACACATACATATTACGAAAAAGATTTCGCGAATCTCAAACAAGTAAAATACAAGACTAGAAATGCAATGGAAACACAATAACAAAAAAAAAACCCCTCATTTAAGCAAAATAACACCTCAACGATACACAAAGAGAATGAAAATTATCTGCATATTTATGACAAACCAAAAGCAAATATAATTAAACTGCGTATCCAATCATAGTTTGCAATCACATTCGATCTCTGTATCTACGAATGTTTCCATGCCACATATTGTTCGATGTTTACAAATTAAAATACCTATTCTGTATAATTTCATATGACCTCTCAAAATATTTCAAACTATTCAGACAAAGCACTCAATCTTAAATTTAAACAACGACTATGAGTCCAAGCTATGAAAAGAAAAGAAAAACGCACATAAAGCACATATTACATCANCTTAAATTTAAACAACGACTATGAGTCCAAGCTATGAAAAGAAAAGAAAAACGCACATAAAGCACATATTACATCATCGCAAATATATGAATAAGCAACGATCCATTACTACGCAAAAGCAAGTAAGCAAAATAGAAACTTTTCAAATCCTAGACATAACATAAGAAATACTATCCACCCATAAAATTGTGGTCCAAATAAAAAACTTATANAAACTTTTCAAATCCTAGACATAACATAAGAAATACTATCCACCCATAAAATTGTGGTCCAAATAAAAAACTTATACCATCCTAAACATAACATAACTCTGATATTCCGAATTACCGGCCACACATACAAAAATGATTTTCTTGTTAGAGAAAACTTAAAAGCGGCCATTATAACTGGCTGTGAATTTATCAAGAGAATACAAAAAATTCAGGACCTGCTTTAAAAAAAATCAACACTTCGAAAAAAATATGAAAAAATTATATAGGTTTCCTTATCAGGCCATTCCAAACCTGCTGAAAATCAAAGTACACCGAATACCTTTCAAAAATATTAACATGTCATTACCCTCAAAAAATAAAAAGTAGCTACGATGGCTACCAGAGAAATATAAAAATATACGTCGCTTACAAGTTTACAGATATTACAAATATCTAAGTTTATCAAATAAGTGTCGAGTTGACAACAGTAAAACCGAATAACCAAAACACTGCAAACATTAACAATTAGCTTTCTAACCAAACGTCGCTATACCTAGCAATTTCGGAGCATGTTTGTTGCGATTTAACAGAGAATCCTACTAGTCATTATCCATCTATATGTTTAGTGGCACAAAAATTGGTGGAATTATAAGATTTCTTAGTGACTTTCAATGACTGAATAAGCCACAAATTACCTATCCAGCTTCGACATATTCAGCGGATTCAACACTATTACAGTCAGAAAAGAAAATACATAAATTAGCCTTTAGCATAATCAGTAAGGCATTGTGCAGTACAGATGTATGACAATATGGCTTTCAAGTAGGCTATAATTATTTGAGCACATTGTGGATATTTTAATATTCGACCAATTTGGAACACAGAAGTCTGATACAAAGACGGTATTTGTGTGTTGGGCAAAAACACATTCAAAACATTGAAAATGTGTTTTAAAGGATAAGGTAATTTAAAGATAAATTAACACCAAAAATATCAATTCCCTAACAAGAGTTAATCATTTTAGAGCACATGCAAATTTATAACCCATAATTTATACACAAANAAAAATATCAATTCCCTAACAAGAGTTAATCATTTTAGAGCACATGCAAATTTATAACCCATAATTTATACACAAAACCAGATAAAACCAGATTAATAACAGGAATGCATCGCCTACTAACTCTAAACGGTTACATCCGTATATTGGACTTACACCACACTGAAGAAAATGAATCAAAAATTACTCAGAAATAACGCAGCCTTTAACTGATTTAACCTGTAAGAATACATCATTCTTCTTGCAGGAATGTCAAGTGCATGACACCCATTAGGCAGTATGAAAGAATGTGGGCCCATCACACGACCATCGATGATACCTACCTATATATTTATACTGAACCATTGCTGAAATGCACGGGAATGCGTGGCACGAACTAAAAATGTA
This sequence comes from Clitarchus hookeri, assembly GCA_002778355.1. Lineage (NCBI taxonomy): Eukaryota > Metazoa > Arthropoda > Insecta > Phasmatodea > Phasmatidae > Clitarchus > Clitarchus hookeri. The sequence continues at coordinate 465,108 of NQII01000486.1, read as the reverse complement.
ATATACACAGCCCCTATTTAAGCTCTATTCTAAGACCACAGAGAAAATACTTTAGTATGAACTACATCCACATCAGCACATGGTGGTGCCCTTGTAAAACATGAAGAATAAATAATACGATATTATACAGCATATGCTTCCAAAACGTTAGCACGAAATGTATACAACTGCAGTGCGATTATAAGGCAACTAGGTGTAGTTAAAAATGTTTGCTTTTACTGTAAGCAATATTCATCACCATATAAAATGTCCATGTCTCGCTTGAATACAGTGCTCGCAATTTTAATCACATCAAGAAGGACGTGAGTTTTCACAACCACATTAGAAAGCATACCTACCATAAACATGTGGCATGATTACTCTAGCAGCTCGATATGAACGTACAGAATATGGAGAAATCAATATTGTGCAGCCCCACTAACTACAGACTGCAATAACCGCTCCTACACAATGTGGCATTAAGATGAAGAAACTTTGAATGTCAGTTTGTGGTCTCTCCACAATGATCTTTCGATAGGTGGCCAAAGGACAGCCACTGTGGTCGTGGGTCGCCTGTGGCAGGTCAGTCGTCGTCCAACCATGGAACACATGTTTTCCATGGGCGAGATTATGAGGTCGGACAATGCGTCCCTCATGTAGTCGTGCATTTTCCTGTTGGTACATGGCCCCAGGCTGCCTCTGGCGATAGAGAACAACAGACTCCAACGCCTCTGCGATGTTACGATTGCCGGTCAGTGTACCAGCGATGCGGACTGGTGCGAGCGGGACTAGACTCAGATAGCACCCCATAACATAACTCCAGGTGCTGGGCCGATATTACTGTGCAAACACACGACTCGGCCAAGCCTGCACCGGAGCGCCGCCAAACACGGATGCGACCACCGAGGAGCTGCGAGTAGAAGTGGGATTCGTCGGAGAAGACGATGACATAGCATTTGTCCCTCTCGGCCCGACATTACACAAATCAATTGCAATCGCAGACACCTGTCGTGAGCGGTCAGTGGTAACTGCAGTAATGGGCGCCTGGAAAAAAATGATTTGATGCTGCAGACAGCAGCGAGTCGTGAATGCAGGCACAGATTGATTTTCCACATGCCTGAACCCATAAGCGAGGTTGTTTTATGTGGGTGTGCGGTCGGTAATCGCCATGCTCACCGGATGTCTCTCCTCGCGCCTGTTGGTGCGAAAGGGTTGTTGGCTTCTTATAGTCGTTCAGCCAATTCCTCTTCGACCCACTGATATCATATTTGCTTTACTGTGTTTGCATGTATTTCTATGCGCGAACCAATTTCTCAATAAGATAATCCACAATATCAATAGGCTTCTATTGTCAAGCAGTCAAAGGGAGAAAACTTTTCGTATGATTGTTGTGTACCTCGGCATAGCATGTTGACTCTGTGCAAACAATAGGTGGGGAAACACAATGCCAACAGTTCACCGACCTACACTTCAATACCACACATCAGTGTCGCAATTGATAAACACACTGTTATCTGGCTGAACGCCTAATCATATCTTTTTCCTACCCTCCACTACACATTTCCACAATGTTGGGTCCTACAAGTGTGTTATTTTGGAGTAGCAATTTTAATTGCCAGCAGTATACTGGAATTCCATGGCTGAACACAACATGCACATTGCGAATTTTGCTACTGCACTATCCGACTTCCAGATTGAATAAAATATTATGAGTGCCCTCTATAAAATAATAGGAGAATTACTCTCCCATTTACCTACAATAAATATTGAGCCCGTATATTAAACAAAGATAACACGAAATATGCCACCGTCCTAATGATACAAATCCCTACAGCATTTATGAATTCCAAGTTCCACTTAAACTAAGGTAAGCGGAGGATTTCTGCAACTTTATTATTGTACATATTAATAATAAATGGGTAGATTATGACAGTGACAGCTCGCGATTCCAAACTAGGTGAAGGGCGATGAGCAATGGGTGGAAATATAATTTCGAGTTAGTGTTGCAAATGTTTTCGGGAATGTATCACAAGAAAAATCTTAAAATTGTGGCAATATGACTAATAGTTATAATGCGAAAATTATGTCACATTATAAATACTTATATATACACATAGTATACAAACGCATGATCACTATTATTATTCTAAGGGATTATTGAGGGCATGTAGTAGATAAATTTGTTATGAGGAACAATTGTCTGNAAACTTATATATACACATATATATACAAACACATGATCACTATTATTATTCTAAGGGATTATTGAGGGCATGTAGTAGATAAATTTGTTATGAGGAACAATTGTCTGGAAACATCCGGATAACTGAAATCAATATTCCAAATATTCCCCTGCACAGTAGGAAACCCAAAGTAAAATAAGCGGTATTTGACATCATCTGATGCCATCTGTCGTATGTTTACAATCTGATGCACTGCTCTTACATACCCTTTATTTGCCATTCAGTTATTGATGAATGTGGTACCGTACAGGACGGACGAATACACCGTAGCCAAGAACACCTACATGTTATTAATATATAGCGAAGTTCAACTTTATGGTAGAGCTGCTCAATGTCTCATTTTTTTGCATAAGAACTCTTTTCCACTTCGCGTGATTCTATCAGTGACTATTTTTCTTCCACATTAGAACAATGAGAACAGTGACAACTGTTGGTGCTCCATGGAGGCACCACATTCTTGACTTCGAAGGGAAGGTACTACATCGATGTGAAGAGAACCCTTCAACGAGTAGGTATACTCAAGCCCTTGCACATGCCATGAATGTCTCTCAGCGAAGTGTCTGGTATGCTCTGAATGAACAGTAATTACACGCTTACCACCATTAGAGGGTACACACAGTAGTTACAGGTGAATATGAGCAGCATATCGACTTCTGTACATGGTTTATACACCATTGTTTGAACATGTCTCAGTTTCCATGGTCAATAATTTTTAACAATGAAGCACATTTTACCAGGATAGCTGTTATCAACTCTTGAAACAGCCACATTTAGAATGAAGGAACCTTTGTGCTGCACATTCCTATAGATTTCAACAATGGTTCGGCATAAATATATAGGTAGGTTTCATCGAAAAAAATGTGTTATGGGCTGTACATTCTTCCATACTCCCTAATAGGTGTCATGAACTTGCCATTCCTGCAGGGAGNGAAAAAATGTGTTATGGGCTGTACATTCTTCCATACTCCCTAATAGGTGTCATGAACTTGCCATTCCTGCAGGGAGAACTGGTGGAGTTCTTGGGGAAATGTGCCACTTAACATTATTTTGCAATTGCAATTTCAACACGATGGCGCACCAACACACATTTCACTTTTTGTCCTACAACAACTCGACCGAAGGTTCGGGAAAATGTTGATGTGTCGGAGTGAACTGATTGCTTGGCCACCACGATCGCTGGATTAAACTCCGTTCGACGTTTTTAAGTGGGGCTACATGAATAGTCTTGTTTACGAGACCCAAGCAGCGTTTGGGGAAGATCTACTTACTTGAGATGTAGCTGCAGCACAAGATATAGTCATGTACGGGACGTAATAAAACACACACATTTAGAACATGCTTCGCCTCTACAATGTGTGGAACGAACGTTATGGAAACCACATCAAGCAGCTCTTGTAGTGCACGCAGATCGGAGCTCATGGACCTAAGTGAGGCGGAAGATTTGAATCCCTGACTCGTATCCTTCGTGTAGCACCGAAAGTGCTCAACAAAACTATATCAACTACTTTCCATATACCTCCTCTAGAAGCATGTTATTGGAATTACAATATTTTATATACATGTCTATATATATATAAGTAAAGCCCCTAACGAGGCTACAAAGCTTTGCCAATCTCACTAGGACAACTGCATGTTGGTATACATATTGCCGTGCATACAAAGTGACTACGTCTATTAGAGATACAAAACTCAGCAAATTGCCATGTTCTAATTCTTAATATTCAAATTAGCTTTTGACAGTCTTTGATATATTTTAACTGGACCTGGCGACACTGGACGTGCACACAGCATAAGATTGCCGGACATTACTAATTAGTGTGTTAATTTTTGCAATGATTTGAAAACTTCTATATACACATCTCGCATTCAAATACTTATGCATCAATTATAGTGATTTTCAGTTATCTGTCTCTCAGGAATTAGTCTTGTTGAACAGAAAGGTTACGTTCCCAAAAAGTGTTTATTATGCAAAATGCCTGTAAATTAAATCACATTTCCCCATAAGGAACAATGATAGCAGCCGAAATTAGGGTTCCTCGATATCGCCTACATTGCGTGCGAAATCTAAAAAATTGTGCATAAAGTACAGGACCAAAAATGTTGACAGCTATAATACATACAATGAAATTCTCTACAAAATTTGTAGTGCCTAAGAATATTTTGAATATTTTTGCAAAAAAACTCTTTCGCATAGAATTTTTGTAAGTTCGATTGTCTTAAACTCCAAAATTTTAATTTTGTATCACACAATTCCAGATATTTTTACATCTCCGTGCACTAGTGAGTCTATCTTGTTATCATCCGTCACCCCATTAACAGACTTTTATATAATTTTACACACAATATCATTTATTGGATTCAAATTTCACACCTTTAACCATGTAGCGATAAAGAGATATATGCTAGGTTTGTGCATACAGATCACTTTCTGACCACATGTTGCGTCTTCGGCTGGGCTCGTAAATTTACGATTCCTACAACAAAGCATTCGGTCACTACCGCAATACAATTACGGGTTGCCAGAACATTTCAGCCAAATATTAAATGTGCAGATTTGAAACATCGTCCCCATCACAAACTGTCTATATCACTATATTTTCACTTTCCAGTCCTGCACTTCTGAAGCGAAGCGGCTAGCACATCAACGGTTATGTTAGCTATGTGTTATAATAACGCTAAAACTCTCAGTAAAAGACAACCATTTGAATAATTTTCCCCTTTAAATTAATGGCGACGTTGTGTGGAGCAATGAATTGCACAGAAAAATAATCACCAACAAAGTAAATAAATTAAATTTTTTTACTTCATGTAATGCAGTGCAACTAGCGCAACCATTACGAGCTGCCATATGTTTATATCTTATTTCTCCGAAATCCCCACAAAAATATAACAGTAACTCATTTGGAGAATAAATACGACTCATTTAAAAATGCCAGACAGCACAGTTTTTGGCAATGATGTCTAACACTATGTAAATATATTCATACTCTACAAAAGGCACAACGCCTCTACAAATTGCAGATGAAAATTCAATAACATAGATTGAAATTATTTCACATATTTAGGACACCTACGCTTTGTAAACCAGTGATTAAAATGTAAACGCACAGAAACCAACTCTGTGGAATTCCACAAATTATAACTTTTATATTCCTCAAAACACTCACCTTCAAACACATCCCAATTCCTAGGAGAATGTGATAACTATACCTATATCGCAAAATATTAATTATCCCTTACTTATGCAGACAAATCATTCCAAGCGACTAAAAGGAGGCCCAGCAATACAGTATAAACCAATGGTGAAGTATATTACAAAATTAACACCAGCTGGAAATAAATATTGAACTGAGGTACCAAAGTACTACGTCTCTAGAATTACAGAATTGCACCAAAATGCCTTACTAGGAGACAGAAAATTCGGAATATGCAAAACCCTCTAAAAGAGTGAAGAATATATATATTTTTTTTTTTTTTAGGGAAATTATTCACAGCAATGTACACGTGTATGTGCAAACTTCTAAAATCTGCAAAAAAAAATCACACTACAAAAATTAAATTCCCACAATCGACACTTAGACGTCCATGGAATTTATCAAAATTGTAATTTTTTTCTTGGCCTGCTCCATATACAGTATATCCTTACCAATAGAGACTCCTCATTTAATACTGAACATTTTAATAATTTGCATGCCAATTATCAAAGGATTTATTTATTACCTGATACTGATATATGTAGAGGTACTTTCGCGTATAGTGACAGTAGAATGATTATGCCGATTCTGAGACAAGGAGATCATTGATAGGCGCCAGGGATCCGGGATTCGATGACGGGTGGATCGACTAACCTACCGACACAACCGAACCTTGCCAGTTCGGCCGGTGTCCATCTCGNTGGAAACCACATCAAGCAGCTCTTGTAGTGCACGCAGATCGGAGCTCATGGACCTAAGTGAGGCGGAAGATATGAATCCCTGACTCGTATCCTTCGTGTAGCACCGAAAGTGCTCAACAAAACTACATCAACTACTTTCCATATACCTCCTCTAGAAGCATGTTATTGGAATTACAATATTTTATATACATGTCTATATATATATAAGTAAAGCCCCTAACGAGGCTACAAAGCTTTGCCAATCTCACTAGGACAACTGCATGTTGGTATACATATTGTCGTGCATACAAAGTGACTACGTCTATTAGAGATACAAAACTCAGCAAATTGCCATGTTCTAATTCTTAATATTCAAATTAGCTTTTGACAGTCTTTGATATATTTTAACTGGACCTGGCGACACTGGACGTGCACACAGCATAAGATTGCCGGACATTACTAATTAGTGTGTTAACTTTTGCAATGATTTGAAAACTTTGTATATACACATCTCGCATTCAAATACTTATGCATCAATTATAGTGATTTTCAGTTATCTGTCTCTCAGGAATTAGTCTTGTTGAACAGAAAGGTTACGTTCATAAAAAGTGTTTATTATGCAAAATGCCTGTAAATTAAATCACATTTCCCCATAAGGAACAATGATAGCAGCCGAAATTAGGGTTCCTCGATATCGCCTACATTGCGTGCGAAATCTAAAAAATTGTGCATAAAGTACAGGACCAAAATTGTTGACAGCTATAATACAGACAATGAAATTCTCTACAAAATTTGTAGTGCCTAAGAATATTTTGAATATTTTTGCAAAAAAACTCTTTCGCATCGAATTTTTGTAAGTTCGATTGTCTTAAACTCCAAAATTTTAATTTTGTATCACACAATTCCAGATATTTTTACATCTCCGTGCACTAGTGAGTCTATCTTGTTATCATCCGTCACCCCATTAACAGACTTTTATATAATTTTACACACAATATCATTTATTGGATTCAAATTTCACACCTTTAACCATGTAGCGATAAAGAGATATATGCTAGGTTTGAGCATACAGATCACTTTCTGACCACATGTTGCGTCTTCGGCTGGGCTCGTAAATTTACGATTCCTACAACAAAGCATTCGGTCACTACCGCAAAACAATTACGGGTTGCCAGAACATTTCAGCCAAATATTAAATGTGCAGATTTGAAACATCGTCCCCAACACAAACTGTCTATATCACTATATTTTCACTTTCCAGTCCTGCACTTCTGAAGCGAAGCGGCTAGCACATCAACGGTTATGTTAGCTGTGTGTTATAATAACGCTAAAACTCTCAGTAAAAGACAACCATTTGAATAATTTTCCCCTTTAAATTAATGGCGACGTTGTGTGGAGCAATGAATTGCACAGAAAAATATTCACCAACAAAGTAAATAAATTAAATTTTTTTACTTCATGTAATGCAGTGCAACTAGCGCAACCATTACGAGCTGCCATATGTTTATATCTTATTTCTCCGAAATCCCCACAAAAATATAACAGTAACTCATTTGGAGAATAAATACGACTCATTGAAAAATGCCAGACAGCACAGTTTTTGGGCGATGATGTCTAACACTATGTAAATATATTCATACTCTACAAAAGGCACAACGCCTCTACAAATTGCAGATGAAAATTCAATAACATAGATTGAAATTATTTCACATCTTTAGGACACCTACGCTTTGTAAACCAGTGATTAAAATGTAAACGCACAGAAACCAACTCTGTGGAATTCCACAAATTATAACTTTTATATTCCTCAAAACACTCACCTTCAAACACATCCCAATTCCTAGGAGAATGTGATAACTATACCTATATCGCAAAATATTAATTATCCCTTACTTATGCAGACAAATCATTCCAAGCGACTAAAAGGAGGCCCAGCAATACAGTATAAACCAATGGTGAAGTATATTACAAAATTAACACCAGCTGGAAATAAATATTGAACTGAGGTACCAAAGTACTACGTCTCTAGAATTACAGAATTGCACCAAAATGCCTTACTGGAGACAGAAAATTCGGAATATGCAAAACCCTCTAAAAGAGTGAAGAATATATATATTTTTTTAGGGAAATCATTCACAGCAATGTACACGTGTATGTGCAAACGTCTAAAATCTGCAAAAAAAAATCACACTACAAAAATTAAATTCCCACAATCGACACTTAGACGTCCATGGAATTTATCAAAATTTTAATTTTTTTCTCTGGCCTGCTCCATATACAGTATATCCTTACCAATAGAGACTCCTCATTTAATACTGAACATTTTTATAATTTGCATGCCAATTATCAAAGGATTTATTTATTACCTGATACTGATATATGTAGAGGTACTTTCGCATATAGTGACAGTAGAATGATTATGCCCATTCTGAGACAAGGAGATCATTGATAGGCGCCAGGGATCTGGGATTCGATGACGGGTGGATCGACTAACCTACCGACACAACCGAACCTTGCCAGTTCGGCCGGTGTCCATCTCGTCAGCCATGTTGAATGTTGGCCACCTTGACATTTGACCTTCACCCCAGTGACTTTTGACCTTAACCCAAAAATGCTTAAAAATCCCAAAACATTTCCAAGAAATCCTGCAATATTTATAAAAATTATTTCAAAATTTTTTTTATATAAAATTATAATTCGAATTGTTTGGGCTGTACGGGGGTGAGTGACTGGAACCAGCCAGCAACCGTGTTATGACGTCATCCAATGGCCATGTTAGACCCAGGTGACCTTGACCTTGGCACATAACCTTTACCCTATAACTGTGACCTTTGATGACCTTGAAAAATTCAAGAAAAATTGTAAAAATTGAATAAAATTCATAAAAGTCAGCGAGCATATTACATAACTTACTACTAAGGCCATCATGGATCCATGTGACCCTAACCTTAACATTAACCCATTGACCTTTGACCTTGAAAACAAAAATTCGTCGAAATTCCCAAAAATAATAGACAAAAAATTTCTAAAAAATATTATTAGAAACAATGTTTTTTTTTTTTATTACATTCCACAGCACCACGCCCAACAGACGACTGACCTTACTCCAATAAATGTCATTGCATTAACATTCCCCTCTTATATCCATTCACCTTTGCTCGTTCTGTCAAATGCACTCCACCCACCATATTAGTTTTTCTGTTGGTCATGTTATTACATTTTCAACACCTAGGTGGAACTGATGACTCCGACCAACATGTAAATTCTGGATGACATTTACCTTGTCATCAAATCTGTGACCATCACCCTGTGTCCATAACCTTGGTTAACCTTGCTCACGAAAAGAAATACTTAAACTTTTATATAAACCAAATAATTTCAAAGAAAATTATTAAAAATTACAAAATTATTTAAAGATAGGTTTTTTCATCAGTCTTTCGATCTATCTCGCAATCTTTCCCAATATCAGCACCCCAATCATCACCACAACCAGCAATCCACATAAAATCCACTCCAATCCACACACCAATCCACTCAAATCCACACACACAAATCCACGAACCAATCCACACGAATCAACATACCAATTCACACACCAATCTACACTAATCCACACACCATTCCTCGCAAATCCACACACCAATCCACACCAACTCACACACCATTCCACCACAATAAGCACCACAATCGGCACCGCAATCAGCAATCAACACCAATCAACACAACAATCCACACAGTTATCCACACACCAGAAGAAAACACATATAATTATGTATACATATATATACAAATGGAAATTACAAGTTAATTTAAATTAATTTTACTAAAAATCATATATCGGCTTATAAATATGTAATTTAAAAGGTATTTTTAATTAATTTTGTACATAATTATGAATATATATTAATATGTGACTATAAAACTATTTTTAATTGCTATATTTATATATACATTTGCATACCATCATATTTACATATCATATTGTTATATAAGTATCTGCATGTATTCTTCTGGTGTGCGGGAGTATGTGCGTTTTCTCAGAGTGCTTCCATATTTTTTTGCATATAATTTTTATGGTGGAAGACCTTTTGTGTGCACAAGCTAGGCTCTTTACTGTAAGAAGAACCGCATTTATATAGAAAAAAAATTACACATGATATTCTGACATCATGAGGTGAACACCGATATGGAAGCGCTCTCTCGTCATACCACGAAGATGAATTGCGAATTCAAAGACCTGCCTTTGACCTCAACGATTATCGAGACACGACTGCGTCATCAATAACTGGCTGTCGCCAGTGCCGATTCTGCGATCGAGATTTCACAGATGGTCGAAATGCTCGTCGACATGAGAGAATGGCCTTTACGAAGAGTCCTTTTCGCGATATGAAGCATTACGTCATGGGTCCCATGCAGTTTGTGCAAGGTGATATATTGAAAGAATATGCCGAGACCTGCAAGGAATCGTCTACTGGGAGTCAGCAAGTGTTGCCAGCAACACCTTTTACAGCATCGATGGGTACCGATTCGACAGGCTATTATGATGAGACAGTTAATACTAAAGATGGAATGAGTACAGTAGAGTCGGTTTGTGTGGAATGTACACTTGCAATAAATTTGCATGAAGTCGACGAACTTCAAAATAAACGGTTTACGGCTCTTATTACTGGTGAGCATACAGCTAGTGCTAAAAAGAAAAGCTAATTTAATATAGAATGCGAAACAGTAGGTGAAGATGACCATGAAGAGAGCATTCATGAAAATGAACATGAAGACAGTGATAGTGCTGAAGACGATGATAGTGGTTTTCTCGATGCACTGACACACCCCTCCAAAACATTTGCTGCTACAAGCGACATGAAGAAGGTAGAAGACCCCGAGAATACTGGCTGTCTATTTCCCGAAGATCCGAATGAACTTGTTGATCACCTCTGAAACGCGGGCATCTCACGCACATTAACGAACTATCTTCAATCATTAGTTAATTGAAGGACCGGGGATATATCACACGATGTGATGAACTGCTTTCTTCTGAAATTGTAATAACAGAGTCATTTGTTTTTATTTTTTTTTTGTGTGTCGTATTCTTTTCCCCCACAACTTTAAATTAATGCTATAGGCACTCGACTATTCACATAAATATCTGCATATAGAATGATACTGAAGACTTNAAAAAAAATTACACATGATATTCTGACATCATGAGGTGAACACCGATATGGAAGCGCTCTCTCGTCATACCACGAAGATGAATTGCGAATTCAAAGACCTGCCTTTGACCTCAACGATTATCGAGACACGACTGCGTCATCAATAACTGGCTGTCGCCAGTGCCGATTCTGCGATCGAGATTTCACAGATGGTCGAAATGCTCGTCGACATGAGAGAATGGCCTTTACGAAGAGTCCTTTTCGCGATATGAAGCATTACGTCATGGGTCCCATGCAGTTTGTGCAAGGTGATATATTGAAAGAATATGCCGAGACCTGCAAGGAATCGTCTACTGGGAGTCAGCAAGTGTTGCCAGCAACACCTTTTACAGCATCGATGGGTACCGATTCGACAGGCTATTATGATGAGACAGTTAATACTAAAGATGGAATGAGTACAGTAGAGTCGGTTTGTGTGGAATGTACACTTGCAATAAATTTGCATGAAGTCGACGAACTTCAAAATAAACGGTTTACGGCTCTTATTACTGGTGAGCATACAGCTAGTGCTANAATTTGCATGAAGTCAACGAACTTCAAAATAAACGGTTTACGGCTCTTATTACTGGTGAGCATACAGCTAGTGCTACAAAGACAAGCTAATTTAATATAGAATACGAAACAGTAGGTGAAGATGACCATGAAGAGAGCATTCATGAAAATGAACATGAAGACAGTGATAGTGCTGAAGACGATGATAGTGGTTTTCTCGATGCACTGACACACCCCTCCAAAACATTTGCTGCTACAGGCGACATCAAGAAGGTAGAAGACCCCGAGAATACTGGCTGTCTATTTCCCGAAGATCCGAATGATCTTGTTGATCACCTCTGAAACGCGGGCATCTCACGCACATTAACGAACTATCTTCAATCATTAGTTAATTGAAGGACCGGGGATATATCACACGATGTGATGAACTGCTTTCTTCTGAAATTGTAATAACAGAGTCATTTGTTTTTCTTTTTTTTTGTGTGTCGTATTCTTTTCCCTCACAACTTTAAATTAATGCTATAGGCACTCGACTATTCACATAAATATCTGCATATAGAATGATACTGAAGACTTNTCACAACTTTAAATTAATGCTATAGGCACTCGACTATTCACATAAATATCTGCATATAGAATGATACTGAAGACTTAAGTATAAAAATTCTTGAATAGTTGACTGCATACAAAACATTAATTCTGTCTACATGTACAAATTTGGAAATATTTGGTGAACGAATGTAATTTATATTCATATGGGTGGCGGCAAACCGACGGATTCATAGAAGGAACGATCGAAGGATTGTGATATATCAAAGAATTGGGATTGATCTAATGATTGGGATTTATCAAAGGATTGGGATCGATCGAAGAATTTTCGGGGATTTTTGGGATTGCGAAGGAGGATTGACATGGATTGGTGTGGTTTGCGGAGGAAGAATGCTTAGGATTGGGATTGAATGAAGGATTAATATTGATCGAATTATTGGGATTGATCGAAAGATTGGCATGGGTTGCTGTGGATAGTGGAAGAAGATATACGAAGAATTTTCGTGGATAGCTGTAGATTGCTAAAAAATATTGAGAGAGATTGGCGTGTATTGGTATGAATTGGTGCAGATTGGTGTAGATTGTTATGTGGATTTGTGTGTGGATTGGTGTGTGGTTTGGCGTGTGGATTTGTGTGTTAATTGGTGTGGATTGGTACGTGGATTGGTGTGACTTGGTGTGTGGATCGGTGTGTGAATTGGTGTGTGGATTGGTAAGGATAGTTGTTGATTGGTGTGGATTTGTGTTTCGATTGGAGTGGGTTGGTGAGTGGATTGGAGTGGATTGGCGTAGATTGCTAATTGCGGTTCTGTGTTGGTGCAGACCGTTATGCTTATGGTGGTGCTGATTGTGGTGCTGATTGTGTTGCTGATTGATGGAATGATTGCGAGATTGATCGAAAGATTGATGTAAAAATAATTCTTTAATTAATTTTAAATTTTTTAATATTTGTTTATTGTTTTGGATTTTATTAAAGTGTCTAGAATATATTTTGGGTGCAAGGTTATGCAAGGTCATGGGCACAGAGTCAAGGTCACAGATTTGAGGTAAATGTGAAGGTCATCCAGATCTAACATGTTGGTCGGAATCATCAGTTCCACCTGAGTGTTGAAAATGTAATCAAATAACAAACGAAAAAAACAATTTGGTGGAGTGCATTCGTCAGAATGAGCATGTATGAGCGTGTAGGGGACGGGAATGTTAATACAATGTAATTGATTTGAAAGGGGTCAGTCGCCTACTGGACGTACTGCTGTGGGAGACATCCAGAAATGTAAGTTTTTAAAAATAATTAAAAATAAAAATTTCCAATAATATTTTGTACTAATTCTAAGAGTTTGTCGGGAATTTTTGACGAACTTTTGGGTACAAGGAAAAATGTCATTGTGTTATCGTNATTTTGTACTAATTCTTAGAGTTTGTCGGGAATTTTTGACGAACTTTTGGGTACAAGGAAAAATGTCATTGTGTTATGGCCAAAGGTCAATGCCACCTGGATCCAATATGATGGTAGTAGTCGGTTATGTAATATTCTCGCTGACTTGTATGAATTTTTTCAATGTTAACGTCTTTAATTTTTTTGTTTTCAAGGTCATCCAGGGTCACTGTTATAGAGTGAAGGTCGTGGGTCAAGGTAAAGGTCAATTGGGTTCAACATTGGGGTTTGGTGACATCTAAACATGGTGGTTGGTCGCTTATAGTACCTCGTCCCTTCTAAGCCCGAACATTAAAAAAAAAATAATTTTTTCGTAATATTTTTTTTATAAATATTTGAGGAATTTGGAATTTTTTACGACTTTTTTGGGCATTTTTGGGTTCAGGGTCGAAGATCACTGAAGTCATTGTTAAAGGTCAAAGAAACTGACATCCAACAGAACTGACTAGGTGTACATCAGCCGACCTGGCGAGGTTCGGTCGTGTCGGGAGCTTAGTAGATCCACCTGTCATCGAACCCCGGACCTCCTACATGTACATCTTTAATTAACTGAAGAATTTTTCAAAATTTTTTTTAATGTTTTATAATTTTTTGGGGATTTTATAATTTTTAGAAATTGTACGAGCTTTTTGGTTTCAAGGTTATTCAAGGTCACAGTCACGGGGTCAATTTCACGGGTCAAGGTCAGTCAAATCCAAGATCGAAGTCAGGTGACGTCACAACATGGCGGCCGGCCAGCGGCTGACACCTATCCCAGATCCCCTTGTCACAAAATCGGCATAATCATTCTACTAGCGACTTCAGTTTAAATATTGGTAGAATGTCAGCATGTTTTAAGTCTCTCAGAAAACCTCAATAATGTGGCGGGCCAATTTCTTACACTCATGCATTGAAAGTCTAGAATCAATAGAATAAATTTAAGTATCTGTTTTATTAAATCATAACCAAATCGTTAATTCGTCATCTTAAAATTCCCCACTTTTCCTCGTGCACTGTGTTAATGAAACACAACAATCTCAAGTGATCGTGATTAAGCCTTACATATGCATATGTGACTGGCTTCAGACATTGATTCAAGACAGACAAATTGACATAGCAAATATGAAAAGAGCCAGCCCACCCAAAAAGATAAAATCCACAATATATAACCTATACTAATATGTTCGTCTCCACCGACAAACCCAAGAGATGTCGATGTTTGCGACGTAAACCCATCCTTGCCAAATTAAATATTGCAAGCCCCACTTTCTTACTTAATTGTCTCCTGTTAGCAATATTAATACCTTAGATAAAATTCATTAATGTGAATATTATTCTTATTGCCACTATTTACTGCGCAAAATTAGACAAAAAGCAAAAAAAAAAAAAAAAAAGAAACATAGCGTGCAAGTTTCATCTCTCGATACTTACATAAACTTCTCTAGTACTACTATTTTCCATCACCATCCTGCCTTCTTCTGCAGTCCTTCCTTCCACGATGCATGTTGCCACAGTTAAATACCGTAAGCGAACAACGAATCAGGAGCACTTCCAGCATACTTCAATGTTTGGACTCCGAATAACACTTAATGTAATTCTTTTGTATGATAGTATTAAATTCTTCAATTAACACCGACGGCTCCAAGGCCCTCATAGTACCACAACTCACAAATACACTAAATACACTTGTAGTCCACAGTTATCGTACTCGCATAGCAACGTAGGAAGTATAACTTTTCACATCATAAAATTCCTGGACCACGGGATGCAGACACCAGCGGGTTGATGCAGACTGTATAAACACAGCTAACCTCATCCACCTTTGAGCGAATATTCGAATATATCTCACATTTATGCAACTCTATGCCCGAGTCCATATGTAAATCTCCATCCACTGTACTTCCTTTCCTCACTGGCACTATCTTAAATTTATAGACTGCAGTTATTCNTCCATATGTAAATCTCCATCCACTGTACTTCCTTTCCTCACTGGCACTATCTTAAATTTATAGACTGCAGTTATTCTCAATTATCAGCAATTGTGGATTTTAATTCTTGTCTCCTTACAAAAGTTGTATATCTTGGTACTGGAAAGTAGGCAGAGCACATGTTACTTTATTAAAAAAGTAAATTTACAAATAAATATTTTCGGAAAAACACAAAACTCTCTGTCCAATGGCCATTTAAAAAGTTGTTTAAGAAAAAGTATAACAAAACTTTTAAAATAATGTGTAGTTTGAAAGTAAAGTTACAATGNTAATGTGTAGTTTGAAAGTAAAGTTACAATGTTTCAAAGGTTGACATTCTCAGCTCAGTCTATATGCTTTCCTTTTTGGTGAACAATATTCATAGCTCTGCACTAAATCCGTCAAAAGAGGGACAATACTGACTGTAAGTTGTACCAGTTACACAAAGACTACTATACGAATTTCATTAATGATAATGCTAAAAAAACTAATTTTAACACTATCATCATCAAAATAATAGCTGCCCTGACAAGGATGTATAGGATTGCAATGCAATTCAGAAGGAAGGCAAAAATCAACAAGAACAAGAAATGATTACAAACTTAGAATAGTATGAGCAATATGTATTGCACCACACATACGTATCTCAGTTTGCATTGGGCTGCCATGTTTGCGAACACATTCCGCCAGAAGTCATGCCATGCATTTATAGAGGTCCATCCCATACAGCAGCTAGAATATTCGTTCGGTTTTCCTGCAAATATTGTGGTAGGGGTAGAGTTGCGATAGAGCAGTCAGTGACATACCACACATTTTAAATTAGGGATTGATCTGGCGATGAGGCTGACTGTAAAAGAATATCAATGGCTTCAAGGCATATTCTTGAAACTGAAGTGGTATGAAAACGGGTGATCTCCTGTTAGAATATAGCACTGTTTTGGGCGTTCACAAATGGCAGAACCACAGTTTACTGGACCTCATTAACGTACTGTTCGATTGTCAAAGTGTCTGTTGTAAATACCAACTATAATCGGACGTCGTGCAAAATTGCAATCCACACTATTATAACAGGCCATTTAAATGAGTGACAACAAACCATTAAGCTTGGCTTTGCCCACACTGCCTTCACACACGAATGTGTTGGTAGTCGCCACCAAGGAAAATAGCATGACTAGTCACTGAAGATTAAATGCTGCCTCTCTGAATGGTTCCATGACAGTCACGACACCATTGCAGTCTGTGGCAATGTTGATGTGGGGTTAAGGGCCATCGTCATAGCAATTATCAAGCATATAGTACTGTATCGTGCAGCCATTTTCCAACAGATCTGACACTCAAGGGTGCTGCAGGGTGGGCATCACTGCTCGCAGAATGTCCACAAACGTAGCAGATGGGGTACTCAGCACATGTAGGGCAATCTTTTGGTTCTCCCTCGCTGTAGTTCGTGGCTCTCTCCCAGATCCTGGATGTATGTGTGCGTACCTTCGTCCATCCACTGGTACCGACAGCATGCCAGAGTAATATCCGCACGGCTGGTATATGGCAAGCTTTATGGCGAAGTAAGCTTTCTGGAGCCCCGCGATTTGACTCTATTTGAACGCATCGAACTGCTCGAAGTGCTGGTGAACTCGTCTCCGAGGCATGCTACACTTTAAAGGGGCGTTACCAGGACAATAGCACGAGTCAGAATTGAAATAATACACTCCGGGACAACCTTGTATAGTCCGGCACGTACAGCGATAGGCTCCGCCCTTATTGATATCACTTGCTCGGCAGATCATGAAACATGAATCACCTGCATTTATCACATTGTCAAACCTACCCACCATGATCCATTCATGTAGGCTGCGTCACTATCGTGCAACTATTTTTTGACGATAAGTGCATATGAGGTGACAGTGATAATTATAAGGGGCAAACTACTGATGACAAGAAGTGATTAGCGCAGTATTTGACTCATGCGGGAGCGATGTGCTTTTTATAGTTATGTCAGTTTATTGCCGTAACCCAAACAACCACAAAACACAAAAACAATTAATTTAGATATTGTATGATGGTTATATCTTCAAAGTATCTGTATGTGTACCTTATTTTGGTAATCGTAACTTCCTAAATACAGGACATATTTTAATGTTTTTAAAAATATTATAAGGCATTGTATTGAAATCATATTTGTAATATTCATATTGAAATTTTTTATTTATTGCGTGTTTATATCCCATGTAATGCGTGTTCTGTACATCAAACTTAAATTATAGTAATTTTTTTCAATATTATGTAACAAACTACTGTTTGGTCAGGATTTCTTTCCGCACTGTATGCTACCAGCATACAAAAAATCCCACTTTTGTTCTGCGGAAATCATCTCCCACCAAGTCAGCTCTCGTCTCTCACCATTTACCTCATGAGAGATCATCCAATTAAAAATATCAAACAAAAACTCAACTCGACTACAGCCAGCATTATCCTTCTCACTACGTATCAATAGTAACTTAATTGCCAACCCACAAATGTATTCTATATTAGGTAACTCAATGCCCCATCTTAACATTTCATATACACCAACTCGCGTCACTATTAGATCTTTAGAACATTCAACTCTACACGAAAATGCCGACTCTAAACGCTTACTTCACACACACTGCCGCACAGTATATGTTTCGCTTGCTATACTGAATGTCTCATAATACAACCTCGGGAAGTCTCCGCTGCACCTTACCAGAATATCTTTATCACTTCTCTCCCTGACCTAGGCCAGTTGAGGATATTACGTATCACTGAAATCGGAAATTATATTATGATTGCCTCGCCACGAACTTCGGCAGCACCATCAAATGAAGGAATCTGCTAAGATGTGGAGAATAATTGCGTCTGGCCAACANCTCGCCACGAACTTCGGCAGCACCATCAAATGAAGGAATCTGCTAAGATGTGGAGAATAATTGCGTCTGGCCAACATGGTATGATTTTGACAAACTACCAACATTTCGCGGCTGTAACTCAGCTCAAGTCCCGAATAAGGACCAGTCAGAAATAAGAACAACAGGCTGACAGGACCTATATGAGAAGTGCAGAGAGGAACAAATACAAAGCAACATAGAGTACAATCTATTTGCGTTTTCTTCACACTTTTGGAAACAAACTGACGCCTGCGGCGTCCCTATATTTTATTCGTCCGTACCACGCTCTAACGAAGCTCACAGGCGAACGACATCAATCAGGATTTAGGGCTTGGCAGCCGTGACGAAGGGAACGGCGCCAGATCGGCCCTACAAGACGACCATTTGCATGGGAAGGCGGACATGCGGGAGAATAGCGTCACGGTGTGGGATCAGGTGACAGCGGGAAGAACACGAGTGCAGCGGCCAGGGGGAGATCCCGAAGTATTCCCACAACGCCGAACCAAACAACAAACCTCCAGCTAGAATAGAAGGACAGACGCCAGACTCCGCGAGCAGGCAGGAATGGCGAGACGTATTTATGACCTTGCCAGGCTGTGTTTTGTCCCAGGCTTTCGACCACAATAAAAACCGAGAGAGCATTTGGACGAGCGCAACGAGAGGCCCCTTTTAATTATTTCCGCATGGACAGAACAGAGTGCTGAAACTGGTAAACCAGAACAAAACAGCAGACGCTGGACCCAAGTGCAGAGCTGGAGTACACGCCCGTGGTTGATTACCCAGGGGGGTGGTCCGCGGCTACCTGGAGAAGTTTAATATGGCAATGAGAGCCTACAAAACCGCAGGAGTCCGAGGAAACATGGCAGTCGGCCGATGAGATTCCGGGAGGGAGGAGTGATTCCGCAGGAGA
>NQII01000486.1:395755-443612 GCA_002778355.1 Clitarchus hookeri | reverse complement strand
TTTTTCCGGCCGCAGCGATGTCGAAGATTTTATGTTTTACCGGATTCCCGATATTATCGGTACACTAGTGAAATTGTCGTACAAGAAAATCCAAATTTTATTGCTACCTTGGAGATGCTATGTCCCATCTCTCGTGAGCCGACTATAACACCACCTTCAAACTCACATAAATCTTGATAACCTGCCATTGTAGCAGCAGTAACTGATCTAGCAACTTTGTCAGACGTTTGTTATCTTATATAGGCGCTGCCGACAGCAACGCGTTACTCTGACAGGTTCCACGCCTCTGTTATTTGCATACGCACGCCTATACCAGTTTTTTGCTATCCAGTGTATATTTTGATATGGAAGTTCTCTTGTCTTTAATTGACCCTATTTAATTTCCTTTTTACAAGTGACAATGCGACAGTTTTAATGTTTGTAATGTTGTTTAGTAATAAGAAATTGTGTGATGTACCACAACGCCGAAAGTGGCATGGGGAGTTGCGTCATAGCATCCTGCCTTCATCAGTACTTCCAACATTTTCAGAATATTTAGTAGAAATGCCATTTTTCAGTCACTGCTGTAGGGTTAAAATACAGTATGAACCGGTTTGTAGCCTGCATTTGTATGCATGCTGTTTTGACAGCGAAATTGAGGGCAATAGACCTGAAATGTTTGACATTAGGATCTTCTGAGATGGAGTGTGATTGAGTACACTCAGCTATAGTATGTGAATTAAAGCGAGTTGAGGGCACATGTGGGCCTGAGGATTGGAATACCATAACACATATTCCACACTAAAACAGGGACTTATAAAATTCTGATTTCAAAGATTGCAAAAACTTTGCCAAAAAAACTTTCTTGTTAGAAAGGCAGATTTTAGTGAACTCCCTGTTCACTGACAAAATTGTGCTTTATTATTTTTCAGGCACACCAGTACCACTATTTCAAATAAAATATAAGCTTTGGGAACACAGAGTTCAGACTTGTGGAATGGACCGCAAAGACCAGGAGACCATCACTCAATTAGCTGTAGCATAAATGTATTTATAATTTTTTTTATTAATTTTGAGAACATGTGTTCTATACTCAAATTCAATTACCTCACATTTCGGAGGATTGCTCGTAACACCTACATACAATGTTATGATATCTACACCATCAAATAAGTGGATCTACTATTACCATTTTATGGGATTCTAAATGGAAGATATTAATCCATACTGAATAATGACCAAAGATGTTACATACTTCAAAAATGTTTAGAAGGTGTTTGGTAGAAGTGACAACACTTACTAAATATCTGAGTTGCGACACTCAAAACTACATATTTGATTTCTAAAACATAAGGCTATGCTATCAGATAAACCAGATCCTGACAATATTTATGAATTGAAGATTATTAAGATGATGTGCAACTGGTGCTGAGGAATTCCTGATGCTAATGCAAGACTAGAATATCATGAAGAGAATGGCAAGGTCACATGCCAACCATATAGTTTGTGAAGGGAAGAGCAATGGCACTGTTCGCTTGAGTTTGAATGCAAGGAAACTAAAAAAAAATTTGCAAAGGCTAGAGAAATCCCAGTCCAGGCAAGTTGTATTCCATGCCTATATGAAGGGTAAAACATGTATTTCAGTATCCCAAATTATAATTTAGATTAAGGCAATTACCACAAGAAAATATATCATAGTAGTACATAGGATTCGTGTTTAATAACCAGCAACTTCTATTTGAAGTAAATTCATTTTTAATAGGTAATTCTGAGGGAGAGTTGACATGATGCTTAGATACTAAGCTTGCTGAAGAGTGCAACAGGTTTGCACGAGCATATGTTTACAACATTTTAGTAATCTCTTTCACTCAGGAGGATCATATTGATCATCTTCACAGAGTTTTGACAAAATTGTGATTAGTAAACATTACAGTCACGCTGAGTAAATCATTAGTTGCAAGGAGTTTCCTATTATTGGGCACGATATAATTCCCACAGGACTTAAGGGAGCTCCTGACAAGCCCTGTTGAAAATTTGCAGTTTTCAGATCATTATAATGCCAAACAGCTGAGAGTATTTTTATACATAGTTAAATTTTATAAGAATTAATTATAACGAGATTGCTAATGAAACAGTAATCTTGTTGAAACTTTTAAAATAAACTATATTTATCAATGGTCAGATGTGGAGAAAGAATCTTTTGAAATTCGGAAGAAAATATTTTTGAAAGAACATCATATGTATTATCCTGTGCAGAGTTGNTGGAGAAAGAATCTTTTGAAATTCGGAAGAAAATATTTTTGAAAGAACATCATATGTATTATCCTGTGCAGAGTTGAAAGTTTGATCACTGCATAAATACATAATCTTATTATGCCCTTGATGTGAAACCACCTTAGATTGGTGACAATAGATTGGAGAAGACTGTAGCAATGACCAGTCTTACCCTCAGAAATGCGGTAAGAACCTAGGCCTAAAATGTTACAGAGTGGATGGCACTTGCACCGTCTGAGTTCTGCAAATACGAGTAAATAATTCAAATTTGTTGCTGGAAGAGGAAATCATCTCATTGAAAGGCCATTAGTACCTAGAAATTCTGGAAAGAAAGTAAAACTTTTGGAAGTCGCCTCACAATATTGTGTTGGTAATTTCAGGAGCTCAACATATAATTTAATAACGTTAAAAGTACATAAAATCTAGTTGCTGATTTTATGAGGGAAGAACTATATTTTGAAGCTTAAATTTTACCACCTACTCAAGAAACTTGACAGTTTATTGTAGCAGCTTCAAGTACCTCAAATGTTTTAAATACTAACTATCCAATCAACGAGGTTTTAAATAACCCAAAGATATTACAATAATGAGCAAGAATACTGTAGAGATGTTAGATGAAGCTGAACGTGAAGACAAGGAACATGTTTTGTTTTGCACATCGCTAGATGGAGTAATATTCAGTCATAATGCTGCTAAGCATGAACTTGAATAATTTTGAAAACCAGTTATATATAAGCTAGTAACCTCTGTTTGTTTTGTAAGAATATTTTAATTTATGCAATGTTGGAATTACTTAAGGGCGTTTGAAAAACCAAGAAATTTAGTATGTTGACCANAAGAATATTTTAATTTATGCAATGTTGGAATTACTTAAGGGCGTTTGAAAAACCAAGAAATTTAGTATGTTGACCAGGAATTCAGAGTGATGTGACAGTAGTATTGAGATCATATGTACTCTGTCAGAAGTCTAAGCACACTCAAGAAAATTTAAGAGGCAGTATGCAGTCTATCGTACCCGGTGAGCCTCTGAGTTTAGTGTCTGCTGGCATTTATAGTCCAAGGGCCGCGGTAGCGCAGTCNGAGCCTCTGAGTTTAGTGTCTGCTGGCATTTATAGTCCAAGGGCCGCGGTAGCGCAGTCGTTAAATGCTCGCCTCTCACATAGGTGAACCGGGTACAATTCCCGGCGGGGTCACTTGCGGATTTTCGCTTATGGGAATCGTGCCAGATGATGCCGCTGGTCAGCATATTTTCTCAGGGATCTCCCATTTCCGCCGCTCTTGCATTCTGGCGCTGCTCCATACCTATCTCGCTTGACCCTCGTTGGCTCTCAAGACCTCGATGTTAAGAGCTGCAAAAATATATCCAATCCACTCAATTAATGGTTCACTGCCAAAGTCAAAGTCAGTAAAAGTCAGGGATCAAATATGTGTAACGGACATTTTCCCTATATATGTTAGTCTTTGTCCAATTGTTGAAGCCAATGAAAAATCCTATTAAAAATTAAATGTNCGCTTGACCCTCGTTGGCTCTCAAGACCTCGATGTTAAGAGCTGCAAAAATATATCCAATCCACTCAATTAATGGTCCACTGTCAAAGTCAAAGTCAGTAAAAGTCAGGGATCAAATATGTGTAATGGACATTTTCCCTATATATGTTAGTCTTTGTCCAATTGTTGAGGCCAATGAAAAATCCTATTAAAAATTAAATGTTTTATTGATGAAAAACACAAACCAAATCAAGTACTGTTAGATAAGGGGTCACCATTTATTGAAGTGTGGCAGTTTGGCATTCTAAATTGGACATCCTGTCTACTACGACTGCAGTCAGACATACTTAAGGTAACCCTGTGTACTACCGGATAAAAACAATTGACAATACCTTGTGAGTACACTGTCACAGAAAAATGCGAAGTTAAAGAGACACGATTCCACCTTATGATGTTCTTATGAACCGCACTGTGCACAATACAACAGTTCTAACACCATACGAGATCCTGATTCATCAGAACTTGGAGCTTATTGCAATCATAGCCTACCAATATTACCATACGTGACTGACAACATTGTAGGCAAGTACTGTTAAAGCAACAAATGCTTAAATTTGTTAAGGCATTCTTGTATGCCTACTTAGCAACGGAAAAAAAGAAGAACAATTCAGAATCCTTCCATAATAAATCATTTTGAATTTGGAACCCTATATATTGTTTGTAAAAACCAAGCCGATAAGCTAGCTATAAGGACTCATAACCAAACAATTGTGTGAAATATACCAAGCCCTTTATGAGATATTAGAGGTAGTGAGGATAGTTATGGTGTCCGGGAACTTTAAACAAAATAAACTATTCGCAAGCTAGTACTGAAGCTCATAAACCGCAGTGAAGGCAAAAGTTGAGCTTGTGTGAACAAGAAACCAGCGTTTTATATACACACTTAACTGCAAGGACGGAAAAACTACTCTGAGCGCACGTATCGAGTTAGTAGGCCTAAGAATTATTAGATATAAGTCGTAAGATTAAGGTCGCCGTCTGCACAAGCCGTCAAATAGAGCGCACAGCTCCAGTATTTAATCTGAATTTTAAAACAGTTCGGTATTTTTCAGCGGCATCATATAAAGAATGACATTTACGATTTTTTCCATGTTCAAATGGTATTTTGCGTTTTCTCTTCCGTCACTAATGCCTATTTTATAAGTAGAAAATTGCTTGTATAATTTTTTCACAATAATTTTCAGGTATGAAACTTCCGGTACAGATTACTGAACGTGCCAAACGAACGTGCAGAACAACTTTTTTTTTTTATTAAACCATAAAATGATATTTTCACAACTGAAAATGTCATATGGCGCGTGGAAGAGAGAAAAACTGTGGGTAAGTTGAGTGTCTTGCGGCCGGACATTCGATGGGAGCACCTAGATCGCCCTTAGCGCTCCCACGCTTGTGAGGCTCGGATACGCCATATTACTCCAGCCAGACGATAGAGAACTATAATAATGCTTGTTTACTTTGTGTCGTGACTTAGTACAAACGTTAAGATGGTCGTGCGAAGATGTTTATCGACCTAAGGTCGACGCAGTAGTGACTGCGCCCTTATGAAGAAATCCAACTGGGCTAGTTGTATTGTTTTGCGAGAATGCTGTTCTCGCTTTGTATACATATGCTCCCGACACCGATGATGCAGTGAAATGTGTCTCTTCATGTTGCACCCTATATTCTATATGCTATGAAAGTATTGACAGTTTTATGAAAAAGAAAATGTGTTTCGNTGGACATTTTCCCTATATATGTTAGTCTTTGTCCAATTGTTGAGGCCAATGAAAAATCCTATTAAAAATTAAATGTTTTATTGATGAAAAACACAAACCAAATCAAGTACTGTTAGATAAGGGGTCACCATTTATTGAAGTGTGGCAGTTTGGCATTCTAAATTGGACATCCTGTCTACTACGACTGCAGTCAGACATACTTAAGGTAACCCTGTGTACTACCGGATAAAAACAATTGACAATACCTTGTGAGTACACTGTCACAGAAAAATGCGAAGTTAAAGAGACACGATTCCACCTTATGATGTTCTTATGAACCGCACTGTGCACAATACAACAGTTCTAACACCATACGAGATCCTGATTCATCAGAACTTGGAGCTTATTGCAATCATAGCCTACCAATATTACCATACGTGACTGACAACATTGTAGGCAAGTACTGTTAAAGCAACAAATGCTCAAATTTGTTAAGGCATTCTTGTATGCCTACTTAGCAACGGAAAAAAAGAAGAACAATTCAGAATCCTTCCATAATAAATCATTTTGAATTTGGAACCCTATATATTGTTTGTAAAAACCAAGCCGATAAGCTAGCTATAAGGACTCATAACCAAACAATTGTGTGAAATATACCAAGCCCTTTATGAGATATTAGAGGTAGTGAGGATAGTTATGGTGTCCGGGAACTTTAAACAAAANGTGAAATATACCAAGCCCTTTATGAGATATTAGAGGTAGTGAGGATAGTTATGGTGTCCGGGAACTTTAAACAAAAGAAACTATTGGCAAGCTAGTACTGAAGCTCATAAACCGCAGTGAAGGCAAAAGTTGAGCTTGTGTGAACAAGAAACCAGCGTTTTATATACACACTTAACTGCAAGGACGGAAAAACTACTCTGAGCGCACGTATCGAGTTAGTAGGCCTAAGAATTATTAAATATAAGTCCTAAGATTAAGGTCGCCGTCTGCACAAGCCGTCAAATAGAGCGCACAGCTCCAGTATTTAATCTGAATTTTAAAACAGTTCGGTATTTTTCAGCGGCATCATATAAAGAATGACATTTACGATTTTTTCCATGTTCAAATGGTATTTTGCGTTTTCTCTTCCGTCACTAATGCCTATTTTATAAGTAGAAAATTGCTTGTATAATTTTTTCACAATAATTTTCAGGTATGAAACTTCCGGTACAGATTACTGAACGTGCCAAACGAACGTGCAGAACAACTTTTTTTTTTTTATTAAACCATAAAATGATATTTTCACAACTGAAAATGTCATATGGCGCGTGGAAGAGAGAAAAACTGTGGGTAAGTTGAGTGTCTTGCGGCCGGACATTCGATGGGAGCACCTAGATCGCCCTTAGCGCTCCCACGCTTGTGAGGCTCGGATACGCCATATTACTCCAGCCAGACGATAGAGAACTATAATAATGCTTGTTTACTTTGTGTCGTGACTTAGTACAAACGTTAAGATTGTCGTGCGAAGATGTTTATCGACCTAAGGTCGACGCAGTAGTGACTGGGCCCTTATGAAGAAATCCAACTGGGCTAGTTGTATTTTTTTGCGAGAATGCTGTTCTCGCTTTGTATACATATGCTCCTGACACCGATGATGCACTGAAATGTCTCTCTTCATGTTGCACCCTATATTCTATATGCTATGAAAGTATTGACAGTTTTATGAAAAAGAAAATGTGTTTCGANTCTCTTCATGTTGCACCCTATATTCTATATGCTATGAAAGTATTGACAGTTTTATGAAAAAGAAAATGTGTTTCGAAATTACATTAATAAGCTAATAGCTACCAGTACTCATCTGGTACGGGAAGAGGACCTTGTACTCTTACTTACCTTTCGTTGACAATATCCACTCACTTCTAGGGTAATAATGTTCCACGCAACTTACCT
The DNA here is from genome assembly GCA_002778355.1 of Clitarchus hookeri. Classification (NCBI taxonomy): domain Eukaryota; kingdom Metazoa; phylum Arthropoda; class Insecta; order Phasmatodea; family Phasmatidae; genus Clitarchus; species Clitarchus hookeri. The sequence continues at coordinate 436,185 of NQII01000486.1, read as the reverse complement.
CAGTTCTGTGTACATGGTTTTCAAAACATTTGATTTTAATATATGTATTTGTTTTACTAGCTGAGCCTTGAATAATTATTTACTTCTCGATTTTTTCTTTTAATTTTTGTTACACTACACAACTCTTAATGAGACTCTCTGATAAAATTTATTGAAACAACAATACCAAAACACTTTAATTGATCATTACACGCAACACCACANTTCTTCTAATTTTTGTTACACTACACAACTCTTAATGAGACTCTCTGATAAAATTTATTGAAACAACAATACCAAAACACTTTAATTGATCATTACACGCAACACCACACCCATCAACACGTTAAATGATTATATTTTATCTTGAAGCACTGTAACGAAATTGTGCACAGACTTATATGAAGTGCGCATTATAAAACATATATATATATATATATATATATATATATGTGTGTGTGTGTGTGTGTGTTTGTATGTGTGTGTGTGTGTTATTGTAAGGAGAATTGTGAGATAATTGGCTGCCGCAAGTATACTAAAAAATGGTTCATATTAACGAGTATGATTGTGAAGGAACTCAGATAATGTAGAGATGTTGCTAATGGTTGATATTTAAAAACTGTGTGCCACCCAATTAATATAAGGCCGATAGAAGTGATCAAATTAGGGTCATCGAAATTATGACACGGTCTTAAACGGGGATGTCTAAATTATATTTGAAGCGATTGAAATAATTTATAAGAACAATAAAAAATGATACTATGGAGCGTACCAGGTGTATTAAAGTGAAATATTAACACTTCGGCTGTAATTTCTGCTGAAAGACGTGCATCGTGGCTACGAGGACGCCGACGGTAGCCACAACTTGCCTTCATTGTGCAGAGATGACTGCAACGTAGACTGCCAAGTCTTCAATCCTGCTGATTAACCGAGTCTTAAGAATACCACGTAGCAGCTATGTGGCGATGCAGATTAAATCATGGCGAGGTGGATTAACTAGATACGTTGCAGAGGGGCGCGTGATAACTACGTGTTGCCACGCCACTTTAGATGAGCGCTGAGATAGCGCCAACTTTTTACATTTAATAGAACTGAGTGACATCAATTTTATTTTCTGTGTTGGCCTCTACGGTAAACAAATTGTTTTGCCTTTTTTTTAAGAATGGGCTGCATTTAAAGCTAAAGTTGTAATAGGTCTATGTACATTTGTCATTTTTTTTTTTGTATATTGCAATATGTGCACACCTCAAAAATGTTTTGCAATACCTGTAATTGGTTCCACATGACTGGTGTTTGCTAGGACAGTAGGCGCATTACAAAGACATTCCTCATGTCGGGCATAGCATTCTGTAAAGACAGTGTGTGTGTATTTTTTTCCCTTGCTATATCTTGGGCGGTGAGCAACTAGTAACTTAGAAATCTCGGTGGAGCAAAACATTACTTGAGGTGTACATATGCATGTCATGTTTACTTTCTTTAAATTAGCAAAGTTTCTCATAAAATAGAGAGCGATAACAGTAGAGTTTGATACCTCTTACAAAGTATTTTATTTAAGTTCACAATTTGGGGTATTGAAATAATATATTTTTACTAATTTTTTTATGTTGTGAAATATGTCACTTTTGCATAGGGTATATAGACGTGTATACTTAAATGTTTTATCAAGTATTGTTTAAAGAATTCATGTTATTATTGTATTTTCGTGATAAATCTCGTAATTTTCAAAAATATTCCTGTTATTTTCATAATGGTATAACACTTTATTTATTTGTAATCATTAAATTTATACAGTTTAAATTTAAAACACTAATTAAGCTACCAATATTTGCAAAGTTATTTTCAGGTTCATATTTTGAAAGCATATTAGTCTGTCATTATTTTTAATTCTGCATAATACCGTTTGTAAAGTTATGATTTGTTACGAGCTAAAGAACAGCCGGAGCTTACGCCTGGGTCAGAGGATGTTAGTAGGTACATTGTCACACAAAGTTCTCACATTTCACCAAGAGAAACGATGCTGACCCACGCCATGTGAAGGTTAAAATTGACTGAGATATTGATTGAAATCGTCGGTGTTGACTCAAAACGTATGGGCATGTTGAAAGAAGGGGCCCAGAGTCAACATTTACGGGAATTTTATAATTAAATATGTTACCTCGTCCTCTTCCTGTATCACAATAAGATAAGTAGGCCTAACCGTTATGCTNATAATACCGTTTGTAAAGTTATGATTTGTTACGAGCTAAAGAACAGCCGGAGCTTACGCCTGGGTCAGAGGATGTTGGTAGGTACATTGTCACACAAAGTTCTCACATTTCACCAAGAGAAACGATGCTGACCCACGCCACGTGAAGGTTAAAATTGACTGAGATATTGATTGAAATCGTCGGTGTTGACTCAAAACGTATGGGCATGTTGAAAGAAGGGGCCCAGAGTCAACATTTACGAGAATTTTATAATTAAATATGTTACCTCGTCCTCTTCCTGTATCACAATAAGATAAGTAGGCCTAACCGTTATGCTTTATTTACGCGTGATCACGTAGATCATACATGCATCCGGGAGATAAATTTGGTTTTTAATACTGACATATATTTTTTGAAACTAATTTATTGAATAATTGTTTTATTTAGTTTTAAAATTTTTTTTTTAGTTTTTTGCTTTTATAATGTCAATGTATTTCAGGTTAAAACTAAGCTGTCGCTTAGTTTTAGTGAGCTTAGTAAAATAAGGCAAAAAATTTGACTAACTGANTATTTCAGGTTAAAACTAAGCTGTCGCTTAGTTTTAGTGAGCTTAGTAAAATAAGGCAAAAAATTTGACTAACTGACAATTACAAACATTTTAAATCACTTCCGCAGCGAAATTGTTACGCCGAAATTTTAATTATAGACATATCAGTAGTTTATAGAACATTAATTTAAGGCGCTCGTCTACCTGGCGCTTGAACTGCGTTGCAGAGTGTTCCAAATACACGTTTTTCAACTAAACTATTAAGCGTGCCTCCATCGTGCTGACCTACAAAAAGAACACACACTTCAAACGAGAGCTGTTAAGTACTTTCAAAATATCACGTACGTTAGAAACATCAATTCAGAGTACTCCAAAACCACTAAAATCGGCCTTTCCGAGGCGCTGTAGCTCAAAATGCACGCATCATATACATAAAAAACTACTACCTTCCTAAAGACTTCCCACTAATAAAATAATATGGTCACCGCTGAAAGCACTGCACGCCAGTTCAGGGCCTTGCGCTTAGCGGCGATGGCGTACTTGATGCGCGTGGCAGTGTCGCCCTTATCTCTCCCGCGCTTCTCGGCCTAAACGTGGGAAAAAGTTCCAGGTAGACGGGGGCCTTAAGTGTGGCCTATTGTCCGACTCTATCCTCAATTTTCATTAGATTTATTGAAAACTGTGATCAAAATAGGAACTTTTAAAATATTTTAATATTTTCGTTTTGACAATTATGTTATCACAGCAATTTTCGTGTGCGTGTAAATGTATTGCAAGGGACTTATTTGTAGTATTTTGTACTTGTTTTTTTTGTAACCTACTAGTTTTATGTTGTCTTACTAATGGCATATTTGACATTATTTTACACTGAACAAATAACTCATTCTCGATCTCTTCTTACACACGAATAATGACGCCACTACCACCACTAGATTACCGTTATAAAGACGAACGACAAAAAACAATTCAGAGCACTCACTTCCCACTTTTGTGGACTTTTTATCGTCTCCTGGTAAGGTTAAATCCTCATTTTCACCTATGGGAAATATGGTGAATGTTGTCATTGGCCAATGGATTTTTTCATGGTATTTTTCACCTGACCCCTTACTAATATAAGGAATTTGTTTGCAACGAGTAGATATTCATAACGCTAGTTTATAAAAATATGTACAATATTGAGCTTATTAAAAGCAACGCAGGGACTGCGGTGGTGTAGTGGCTTATACCACTCGCCTCCCACCAAGTTGAACCGGGTTCGATTCCCGGTGGGGTCTACCCCGGATTGTCGCATGTCGGAATCGTGCTGGACGATGCCCCTGGTCGGCGGGTTTTCTCGGGGAACCCGAGTTTCCCCCACCCTTGCATTCCGGCGCTACTCCATACTCACCTTGTTTCACCCTCATCGGCTCTCAAGACCTCAATGTTAAGAGCCACCCAAATCACTTCACTCACTTCACTTAAAAGCAACGTATTTCTCGAATTTTCGAACTGGATACTAATAGCATTATTGAGAGTTGTCATATAGAATCATTTCAACTATTACAGTGAAATGAGCCCTCTGGTTTTAAACGATTTTTTTGTAAGTGCCAACCTTCCTTGTATGCATATAAATTTCGGGGGAACATTCGTCCGAAAGTTGGAGATAAATGTAGTCATCCATATTGGCCAGTCTTTGTACGAAGACAGTGATGAAAAGTATATAAATACAGCAAAAAAATTGAAAAACACCTTGTGAAAAATAATTTTCTATTTCATAAATACGTAACTACTGTATACATTCATAAATCATGTATGCATATTTAAGACACAGAAAGGGGAATATACGCGGTGGTGTAGTAGTCAGACTACGCGCCTTCCGACGTGGTCACCTGGATTATCACATGTGGGAAACGGGGAGGAAGTTGGTGTCTGATGAGTTTCCTCGGGGTTTTCCCCGCCCTTGCATTCCGCAGCTGCTCCATATTCACCTCATTTCACCATCACAAGAACCCAAGACCTCACAGTTTAATGGCGCCTGAAACCTCCGTACTCAATATTTTGAGTTGTTGAAAAAAATGATTAATTTTATGAAGAGCAAGCGAAAAGCAAATGTGGTGTACAGCTAATGCCACGCCATGGCATATTACCCCGTATAGCATAAAAAATTAGATAATTACACAAATAATAATATTAAAATTTTCAATTCTGCNCCATGGCATATTACCCCGTATAGCATAAAAAATTAGATAATTACACAAATAATAATATTAAAATTTTCAATTCTGCAATTTTTTTAACAAAGGAAAAATATTTGGTTGGGTGACAAACCTGTTTTTGACTTCCATGTCAGCGAAAATATAATAGAAACATTATTCTATATAGATACGATCACATAGGTATACACTTGTGTGTGCTAACTGATATTATTCAAAATTTTAAGAACAATACCTTTATATATGGGGGCTGATTCAGGTGCTTATATGCAAGTTGTTGACTTTGAAGTGTACAAAAAACAAGAAGTAACTAATATAACTAATAAGCCTATTTTCCTCTACATGGAAGTAAATAATTTTTAATTAATTTTTGAAAGCTTAAATGGTAGCTAGACATTGAAGTCTCGTTGACATCAGTATCATAAGAGATGAAACCAGAATCATGTGCAACCGTAGTGGGGCAATTACAAATAGACACGTGCTTTGCCCGGGACTCGAACCCAGAAAATCTCCTGCCATAAGCTAGCAAGCAATCGAATTATTACGGAAGTCGAATTCGTAGTATCAACTTCAGATGTGATCAGTCCTAAGTTTTAATGATAGGGTTTACAAACCTGAAATAATTACAAGGCCGTCAAATTGAAAATAATTGTCTGAGCCATTTAAACATGTAAGTTTACATGACCTGCCGTAGTGCTACTAAGAAAAGATATTATGTATACGATGCTTCTAAAAGATACTCTCGGTATAAGAAGTCTCGTTGAATTTGGTTAATTTTTTTTAATAGATATGACAAACTTACCAAAATTTTATATGGCCACCATTTTGAAAAACAAAGTATGTTCCCTCTGAAGTCATGTCAGTTTACATGGACTTCTGCAACACTAATTAAGTGTAGCATTTGTTGGGAATTAGTTTGATTGTTCCGNAGTCATGTCAGTTTACATGGACTTCTGCAACACTAATTAAGTGTAGCATTTGTTGGGAATTAGTTTGATTGTTCCGGAAATATTGCAAAATGTTCAATTTTCTCATTTGGCACTATTTTGTGAAAAGGCCAGCAAAATAATATATTTGTACGCGTAACTGATGCTACTGATAAATGCTGTTCGTGTGCAAAATGTGGTTGAAATTTTTTTAATTAAGTTAAGTCCTTCCACACCTAAATCATACCCGTTTACATACCCTAATGTACCATTACATTTGGTGGGAATCGGTTGATTGGTCCTCGCGCTATGGCGTAAAACCTCAATTTTTTTCATGTGACGATATTCATTAATGGAGTACAAAAAGGTTACGTATTAGCACATCCGATGATTGCAGTAAATACAGTATATAGGTGAGTTAAAATTGGTTAAATAGTTTCATAAATACAATAAACTAAGCTGCAGTGTTATAAAAGCCACCATTCTGAAAATAGGTGTATTGTATTTTCATGAAATACGAAAAAACATGGTGTTCCACAGTACAATTTCTTCTCCAAGTTTGGTGGGAATCAGTTGATTGTTTCCTGAGATGCGCAAAAACTTTATTTTTCAAGTGGGGCTATCTTACAAAATGACGGAGATATGAATATCTGTATAGACCAATTTGATGTTTTTATTAGATACTGCCAGCATAAAAAATTATTTTGAAATTTGTTTCATAGTTTTGCAGATATAACATACTGATATAAAATGTTTATATGGCTGCCATTTTGAAAATAAGTGTCTGACACATTCAAAACATGCCAGTTTAGATGGCCTGCTGTAGTGCTACTTGTTTGTCAAATTTGTTAGAACTAGGAAAAATTTTTCCGAAGATATGAATGTATTTTATTTTGTCATGTGATATTATTTTACCAAATGATGGCCACAAGAGACTTTGTGTTGATACATTTGACGTTTTTAATATATACTGCCAGCATACAGAGTTACGTTGCAATTAAGTACGGCGTTTTGACGATATCGCATATTATTCTAAATTGGCTATATAACAATTTTTTTTTTTTTTTCAAAAAAAGTGTTTGACCTACTTAAAACATAGCAGTGTAAATCACCTGTCGCAGTACTACTTGTTTACAAAATTTGGCGGGAAATGATCAATTGTTTCTCGAAGTATAAAATAAAAGTTTTCTTATACGTATGGCGCTGCCTTAAAAAACAGTGATCAACAATACCCGTACCTCAATAGAATGCTCACTTGATACACTCCGGACATAAATAAATTTGGTTTAAATCTATTGAATTATTCCCGAGGTATGACATCATCCTAAATTCTAAAATGGCCACAATTTTGAAAGTAAGCGCCTGGCCTGATCTGAAACTTTAAAAGTCAGATAGCCTTACTAATTACTTTATGTGTACCAGGTTTGGTGAATTTAAATTCACGCGTTCAAAATTTTGAAGGGAGTCGCGAACACACACAGACATTCACATGATGACACACATTCGTACACAGACAGGAAAGTGATCTCATAAGACTTTTTTCCCCTTTTTTCATTTGGAAAGTTGGCTAAGAACTTGCTTGCTGGTTTTTAAAGCAGTTACGTTATAATAAGCAAGAGCTACCACGATACCTAAATTAGCGTGTCATATGTTAAGTCAAAATCACAATATCAAAATAACAATAATTATGTTTGCGTAGCAGTGTTAGAAAGTAAAATGTTGTTTTGTAATGGGCAATTTACTTTGGCCAAATTGTACAACTTTACTGAAATCGCTTCCATTCACAGTCACTTTTGATAATTACTTCATAACTATTGGAAAAAACGGAGGTCAACATTATGTAGGTGTTATTATTTTGCCGGTATTCACATTAAGCTAAAAAAAAAAAAATTGGTTGATTTTTTTAGCACATGAGATACATAACTACATTTTGGAATTAGGCAGCCCCTACAAATGGTCAACTTAATTTTTACGCAGAAATAATCTGTTCTTTACAAAGTCTGTGCATAAACGAGAGAAAAAAATCGTTTATATTTCAAGCAGAGTATTATTAAAACCTGTGCAAAAACTTTTACAGTGCTACTTTTAAATCATTTTACGTAAGCATGTTAGAAGAAAGGTTAATATACTTTTCTCAGGGTAGGAGTTTTGTGCATTGAATCAACTTTGTTATTGAAATTTACAAAATTTTTATATAAGATTTAAAAATTACTAGACAATTAATAATGTATATTAAATTCACTCGAAGGAGTTAAATTCAATGAAGATGTGCACATGACTTTGTATACCATTGGCATTCTTTTTGTTATTAAAATTGTACGTGCAGTTGTGTGGACATAAACGTTGTGATTAAATCATGATCGCATTTTAATGAATAAGAAAATAAAACGTCTCATAATTTTCAGTTGAGACGGTGCTTGCATATGTTGGCTTGAATACGATTTTGTGAATATATGGTTTGGCATATGACACAGTATGAAAAACACTTTGTTAGAAAACTTGTTTGAATTTTCTTACAGATCGATTTATTTTCATGATATAATAGAAGTGTTCGCGAGCAATATTTTCCAAAATTACTTTAAAAACACAAGTTTTACCCATAAGATCGAAAACTGTGCATATAGCAGTTTTTATTTACGAACATACTTTCTGAAGTGAACTACTCTAACTTGAAATAATTGGGATTTACTTGGAAAAACATACTATTCCTTTCCCAGTCATAACTACAGAAATTATTTTCAGATTTCACGGAAGTTAGTAGTTTACATACTAAGGTGTCAATACAGTCTGAAACGAATATTGCAAATTTAAGGAACTATTAAATCTCGAATTCTCCCACCAAATTAAGCTTCAACTATCTGTATAAGTAAGCTACCAATTTCACTTAGTTTGGATCTTTAAAACTCTATCCTATTTAACTTTTAAGTCACGTTGATCAAAACTCTGACGTGGTAACTTGTAATTTGCAGCTACTTTAAATTTGCGAGCTATCTTTAATTAAGAGGCATCTAGGAGTGTGCTAAACCTGCCTGCAAGATACAAATGGTTTGAGGTGAAGAGGTGTTACCTAACACATGCCGGCTGAAGCTTGGTCCCGTACAGAATACATGCTTTAAGCAAAAGGGGCATATGTCACAACCCATGAGCATAAATTCGTGTAATTTATTTATTTTCTCATAAAGTGGTGATACTTGGCCAATAATCGCTACAACATGGCACCAGTCTTCATTATCACAATTTGAGTAATAATGTCATTATGTCACATTCTGTATCATTAGTAAACTTGCCTGATATTACCAAGCAGTATGGAATTAATGAGTGATTATTATATACTATTAATAAACTTATCACAACATTACTTATATTAAATATTATTATAAATGCCATAAATATTATAGCAAAGGCAAAAATAAACTTTTTTACAAACAATTTTATATACAAGCAGCATGATTGCCTTTACCATGGGCCCCAAACTTTAAAAAGTACATTTTTCTTTAAAAAATAGTATAAGTGGTGTTAATCATATAATAAAATACCCCATAGCTACTTACTTCAATATAATTATTTATCTCAGTTTTGAAAGTATTCAGTCTCTTGTGTCATTTTCGCTACATGCACGAATCCTCTACGCTTGTTCCACAAGATAACGCATCTGAACGCATACAAGCATAAATTTTATTCCCGTACATTTTGTCTGTTAACATAAGATAATAGTTTGTGCATTACTCCCTAAAATAGCTTTCTCGCTAAATTCTATTTTAAAAAAACCAAACAATGCTACTTGTTGGAGGATGGGAATGCAAGCAGTAAAATATAATATGGAAGTTTTATCGTACAAATAAAACTCTCCTAGGATTTATGTGGACATTTAAACACTTATTGTATTAGCTATTTTCCGTCTAACCCATTTATTTTGCAACTTGCCATTTTGTGTTTATTTTTTGCATTAAACTGTCCTATTTTTTGTGGACTAATTTTTCTCACTGTTGTTAATATAATATCATATGTATCGGAAATAAACATGTAAAATGTGTTAAGTTTATAAATAAATACGTTGATGGAATTGCATGGCGACTATTTTATATAAAATATGTTCTACACACAGCCATGATAAAAAAATTAGTTTTACACAGCTGTTCGAAATAATGTACACAATTATTGTGTTATAATTACGTCATTATGTAATAGGTGTACCATTTTTTTATTAATTGGTAGCTACAAATATTTACTGAATTAATTAATTTTTCATTAAAACTAAATTTAAACGAATCGTATAACAAAGTGCTGTTTGAAATTTCAGTGCACGTAACAAGTCATTTTTTCATGTAATCGGCTAATTTATTGCGAGATATTACCCAAATTAAAATACAAAGATGTGTAACGTCTGCACGTTCCGGCTGAAGCAAAGTCAGATATAAGGTTCAGAAGATCTTGGAACCAAAAGTCACAGCAGCTTCCCCACACGAAGAGCAAAACCTGTCCTTCTTATAGAACCTTATGGAGGGATTAAGCACGTAGCGGACGGAAATTCTCCCACGCCACAATAGTGTTCACAACATGCCCCTCTTCCTCCGCCCCCAAGATCCCATTCAGGACATTCCTGACTCGTCATTACCAAGGATCATATTGGGGCCTCACAGGAGATGGCTTGTGACTAACCGCTGTACAATCTAGGAATAGTCAACAACATAAGAATATTTCAAAGACATCAGTGTATTTTATAACCTTTTGATTTAAATTACTGCCTTCATTTTAACGTTTCACAAAATAATGCACTATTAATATCCCGAAAACAAATTGTCACTTCGTATTAATTTCGCGTTACATTAAAATTTTTGTATTGTGGTTACTTTTACGTAGAAGTCGTTTGTTCATTTAATGGTACCATAACTATTTAAATATCGAATTTTTTCAAAAATATAAATTATATAATTGCACCCCTGGTAAAAAAGTCTCGTAAGATTAATTATTACCTTTTTTACTTTAACATCTACACATATGTGTAAATAGCCCACTTTCACTGAAAACTAATATTCTATGCATTTAATATTTAAATAGCCAGTACTGTTGTTTATACGCTATTGTTTACCACAATTAATAAATGTTTCTCTAACAACTACGGTATTCTAATTACTCCAGTATTTTACTGGGGGGGGGGNGCGGTATAATCTTAAAACCGTACAGACATGTTTTTGAAAAAAATGTATATTATAAAGACAGTAATTTTCGATCTGCATTTAAACTGACAACCAAGTTCGCACAAAAATAAGCGTATTAATAAAATACCAGAAATCAAAACAGTAGCCACCCATAATATTTAACGAGCGTTATTATGACGGAGAGAATAAAGTTAAGTTGAATTTAAAGTCTATGGTTCTACAGTCAGTGTGAGAAAGCAATTAATATGAATTTAATTTTCTGATGTTAAAGTTATGGGTATGTTCGATATGTAATAGTGTTTATAAGAAGGTGAAATATTTTTTGCAAACAGTGTGATAACAAAATACTTTATACTTTGCACTGTAGGATCTCTTCTATACTTAAAATATATGATAATTTATGTTGTTCATTTTAAGCAACCAGGGTGCCTATTTAATGTCATTCGTTAAATTTTCTTATTCGTTAGGTTTTAACTGCTCTCGAAACGAATGAAATATTCGAGCGATGAAAATTCCTATACTAAGTCATACTTCGTACATTCCTTCAAGATTCTGGCAAGTTCGGGTTTTCGTTAGCCTTCTTGTTTCGGTTCTCTATGCCCTCCACATGAATGCAACATGGCAGCACTACTGCCATGAATTTCAAATGTAATATGGGAGCTTTTTAAAAGCATTGTGAATACGTCAGCTTAAACAATCAATAAACCAAAGTAGGATAGATCTTTTTGAATATTGTGTTTGCATTTAAGGTTTTTAAAAGTTGCTGTTGAACCTAAAGTTTTTTCCTAGGATAAAGTTAAATTAACATTGCTTGAACCATGAAACACAGGTTTTTACCTGAAAACGTCCGAACCAACTCGACTTACAAAACTAGAAGCGTTCCAGACAAGGAAACTACGTCAAGTATACAATCACATTTCTTGAATACAATCAATGGGTACCATTATCACACGTTGTATATACTCAGAGGAAAATTAAAATGCACACTCTTTAGGAAGTAGTATATAAGATACATCAAACTGATAGCCTAACTTACGTATATTATTCTTCTATGATACACAAAATATACAATAAAATGCGCACAATCAATTTTATTATCTAACACTATAGAACAATTAAATTTCAAATCCCAGATGAATTGTCTGGGCAAAAAGTTTAATCTCTTGCACACAGATGTCACCTCATTACATAAACTCGCAAGAAGTAGACGTCGTGCAATACATGTGACATTTTATTCTTAGATTCTTACACCTCATACATAGTTTATTTAAACAGAACTGGATAAGGCAAGATAGCAATATAAAAAAACTGTTTCAATTAAACATAAAAACTCTCTTGCACAATGGTAGCACATTGTTTTCTGAATTTTGATAAAAAAATCTGCAACATATAGGAAATGTAGCCAAGGAAAGGATCAGATAAATAAAAAAATTAAATGAAAATTATTGGAAACACAAACACACCTACAATCTTACCTTGTTGGTTGTCATAATAACATAGCAGTCCACTTTGAAAACTCTGAGAAAAACCTAAAAGTAAATAAACGCATAGGTTACACAGATATTTTCAATACTGTAAGTTTTTTTGCAGCAAAAAGTGGATTTGCATATGTATTTATTTGTTAATCAGTAAACGCATGCAAGTCCACTTATACAGGTTCCCACTAACTTTGAACATAAAGAGTCGTGTTTGAATCGAAACAAAAAAAAATAGTTTCCGCTTTATTCACGCTAGTTTCATATCCCGACAAAATACAGCTCTGTGATTGCCGCCGAATGCTCGACATTGCTCGTGGCAGTATTGTGCCAAAAATACGAAATACTCAAATCTTCGCTCTTTCTTTTCCTACGATAATAAATAATATGCATTGCTGGAATATGCCAGGGTGAGGAGAACCATTTTTAACTGTTTTAGAAAGAGTAGGAATGCTGACTTTTGGATGTTTCTTGTGTGTCCTCACTACAATGCAATGCCAGAACAAGAAGAAATATGTTCGACTGTCTTAGAAGGAGGAGTGATGGAATGCGATAGTTGCTTGTCTACCTTCACAACAATGCACGATCAGGATGAAATATATTCAACACTTTCAGAAAGAGAAAAAGCGCTATCATGTGATATTTACTTGTCTGTCCTCACAGCAATGCTAGGGCGAGATGAAATATGCTCAAATCTCTTAGAAATAGAAGTGCTAGCTTGCGATAGTTACTTGTCTGTCCTCACAGCAATGCTAGAGCGAGATGAAATATGCTCAAATCTCTTAGAAATAGAAGTGCTAGCTTGCGATAATTACTTGTCTGTCCTCACAGCAATGCTAGGGTGAAATGAAATGTGGTCAAATCTCTAAAAAATAGAAGTGCTAGCTTGCGATAGTTACTTGTCTGTCCTCACAGCAATTCTAGGGCGAGATGAAATATGCTCAAATCTCTTAGAAATAGAAGTGCTAGCTTGCGATAGTTACTTGTCTGTCCTCACATCAATTCTAGGGCGAGATGAAATATGCTCAAATCTCTTAGAAATAGAAGTGCTAGCTTGCGATAGTTACTTGTCTGTCCTCACATCAATTCTAGGGCGAGATGAAATATGCTCAAATCTCTTAGAAATAGAAGTGCTAGCTTGCGATAGTTACTTGTCTGTCCTCACATCAATTCTAGGGCGAGATGAAATATGCTCAAATCTCTTAGAAATAGAAGTGCTAGCTTGCGATAGTTACTTGTCTGTCCTCACATCAATTCTAGGGCGAGATGAAATATGCTCAAATCTCTTAGAAATAGAAGTGCTAGCTTGAAATAATCACTTATTTACTCTCATAAAAAAGCTAGGACAAGGAGAACTTTGGCTTACTATAGTTACTTGTTTGCAATCACTACAAAGCTAAGAGCTTACGATGGCGACTGCAGATCCACATTTCACTCGGTCAGGAAACAAGCATATAGAGATTGCGAATTTTGATAATGTATTCCCCCTTTCAACCAATTCGTCGTATTCAGTGGCCTCGAAGTATTTTCACACAGTAAAACAATATATTATTTCTCGTTGTGAAGACACCAATTAAAAATGTTATAATCATCAAGTTACTGCATTAAGTCATCTTCTATCTGTCCCATGGTTATGAATTTACGGGGCTATTAGAAGTAGGATACGAAATCTTGGGTACCTGCAGCTGTAGTGCCGATGCCGACGCCAATGGCAGTAATTTCACACAGTTTTGTTCGCTCTGGTACAGGTTCTGCAAATAAAGGAAACAATAAGACATTTTAATTTGAATTTTTGCCGTTATGAATAATAAATAAATATGCAAATCTCTTTTTATAAAGCCATAGCGTTCAAAATTAAAAAAAAAATCTGAAGGCCTAAAAATTGGACGAAACACCTAGACACGTATCTTGAACCTCTTTTATGTAACTTGCACAAATTCATATGAATGCTTTTACTTCAACTAGAAGAGACAGAATATTTAATAAGCTGAGCTAATCATATGTTTCTTCCTATATATATAATAACTAACCCTCTGTGAAAATCTTAATCAGTGAGCTTAAATGAAAGGTAAACGTATAGTTAATGTATATGAATCACCAATAAAAATGATCAATTATAGAAAACCAGAAACTAAATTCTTAGTATCTTTTAGAGTTACATATCAAAAGTACAATGATTTCGCCAGTGAGATATTTTTTCGAATATCGTACCAGATATAATAATCAGCATTCTTCCAGACCGTAGCTACAAAACAATATAAACCTAATAACGATAGTAATATCATTTTACTATTTTGTAATTCAGTAATTAATATCAAATAGTTAACAACACACACAGCTATGGCTCCCAAATTCACCATGAAAACCAGAAATTCTGAAGAGTTAACAGCCTTCTTTACTCCGTAACGTGTGATGGTACATACGACATATTTGTAAACGAGAAATAATAGTTAGAGGGAAAGTGTTGCAATTAACACTTCACTGACATTGGACTAAATTAGTCGAAGCACCTACCTGCTTTAATTACGGCAATTTGAAAGTATTCGCATTTTATTCCTGTAAATGTTAAAAATGGGTAGTTCGCATTTATGACCATATATTTACTGCAATTGTACATTTTAGAGTTTATATCCTGACGGTGTTGTGGCAAATATCTCCGTGGAAGAAAATAAACTTTCCTACTTCGTTTCGTATCCAACTGCAGCTAAATTATTAAGTGGAAAATGTATTTTCTCCCATCTAGGATGTCGGCGTCCAATAATTAGAGGTGGTTTTGCAATGCCATATCCTATTATTTGAGAATGATAACACTAGATAGCTCCATTAAGGTAAACATAATATATCATGCACTAGCGAACTGGCCCGGCTTCGCTCGGTTACCATTATATTTTTATAGCGATACTTTCAAAGACAAAAATGGTTACTGTGGGTCACACTTAAAAGATAAACATATGATGTTGCGGACTTTTCTGTAGACCTTTTTGAGAGCTACAATTCTGTATTTTATTAATTTGATGTATTTATTCATCATGGTTTAGTCAGCGCAAGCCAAGTGCCCTAAAAGCTGTTTTTTACGACTTGATTACAAACGGTTCGAAATTTCTCTAATATCCTTAGATTAAATATAAATGTTACATACACCAAAACCTTTTTCAAGAAATTCTCTCAATGATGTTTAAACCGCATCATAATCCATAAATTACTTTAGACGTACTAAGCGAATACGCAGACAGACGCGTATAAGCGACTTTGTTTTATACTATTTAGAGATAGTATATCCTTGTCTAGGTGACCCACAGTTTTTCGAGTGCTTAGGTAGATACCATCCTTGAATTTAATCACTAGTGGGCGAAAATACCGAGCATGTCCTAAACTGCCTGGTAGATGTCTTCATAGTTTGGACCGACAGAATTCACATAAGCCCAAAAACGACATGGGACAATGGACTACCTTGAATTTAGACTGTTGGGTATATAAACCTTAATTTCAGTGAAAATAACCTCAAAGTTCTGAAATGCGAGGACACAGTACAGTCAGGTTGTGGGGCTCAGAATGGTGGAAGGCCCGGGGAAGTGTACTGTATAAACAATATCGATTATTGTTCGATACCATCAAACAGTACAAAGACCAGTCGAGGATTAGTTTGACATAATTCAATTTCTTGTGTCGAAACTGTAATAGATGTAAGGAAATCGATGATGGCGGGTGAACGCCATAGGAAAATAAAAAATACTAGATTCAATATGCTTGACCTGTGTGGCAAATAATAGAACTCCACATTCGAATTTTTAACAAGAAAATCTGCTTATATACTCCTTGTAATCATTAAGAGGAAATAGGGAAAGCAACATTAGCCCAATTTTAGTAAATTGTCATTTCCTACCGAATTTTCATATAATTACTTTTTATATAACTGGCAGTCGGACAATTCCATGTTCGTATGATATAAAGTACCTACTGGCGAGTAGACACACTTCATCACATTGCTTGAAATTTACTTATTTTATTTAATCGTGATTTCTGTAGGTTTATAACATAAATTGTACACTAAGTATTAGCATGTGAAGAAGATCCTTCACGAAGTTGTTATAAATAATATTTCTGACGAGAATTACAAGATCGGCCAGGAATCATCGACTGAGGGCTTGTCAGGAAGAATGATCTTATCTACGGTCACGAAACCCAGAATACCGACACCTAGTGAACTGTCTGGAACATCTGGGTGAAATGAATTGCTCGGAAAACATGACTGTTAATGTAAAATTTTGGTAAATGATTGCTGGTTGCTGCTAGATTTGGTTGGAAATTCGGTTACCCATCGTAACATGTGGGATGCATATATAGCCTTCTGCATTAGACAAAAACGTTAACTTGCATACCTACAGAACGTTCATGGTGGAGGTAGGAAAGACAAATGTTTTTTTTCGCAATTTAGGTTGATTTTCTCGTCATTCTATTTTATTAACATTTAAATTCATAATAAATATATTTTTTGCACTGTACTGCCTTGCATCCACTACCGTTAAAACGTTAACAAAAAAATTAAATTATGGCATAATTTGTTACAGAAAATATTTAGCAATTAATTTTCCTTGATTATGAAAGTTTCCAAAATAAAATATAAAAAAGAGTATGGGTGTTAATCTTAAAGTGCACTGCGAAAAAATTCTAACCGTTATGATTTTTAGGATATTAACAATGAAATATTTATATATTAATTATATACGGGATATAAAATGTAGCATGATATGTATGCAGCATTGTGTATTTTCTCTCGCAAAATAAATACACTCAATGTTGTCGGAGTTGATGACCCATGTACCTGAGGTGAAGTGGTGGGAAGGCGAATAGTACCATGCATTATTATAGGTTTTATTTATTTCATTAATCTGTGAAGTAATTTGTATTTATTTGCTTTATAAAAATATTTAAAATATTTTGCACAAGAAGTATATGATCTAATTTCAATACGGAAGCAGTCAGACAATAATTCTAAAGGAAAAGTAGAACATGTTATTTCTCCAAAATGTTTTTAAATTATTGGGAAATTTGTCGTTAAGTTTTGCGGGGCATGGGTGCCTGGCAGAAGATGAAACACGCGCATAATGCGCCGCAAACATCAGTGTGCTTCAGCCAAACTTCGCTGGAAATTCTACTGACAGCTTCCGCGGAGCCAAAACCTGTAAGTATGTTGTTGTTTATAGGTATGATTCGTCTGCAGATTTGTAAGCTCTAAGTTGCGAAAATTGTGCCGGTTAACATTTTATTTGTTTTCTGTGGGTAAAAGCATTTAATTATGTATTCGGGTACTCAAGTATGAATGGAAGTCAGCAAGTGTGCACGTTACTAGCAAGTTTGTAAGTACGCATATGGTCTCTCAGTTACACTTGTATGTATGAGGTCACTGTTACACAAATATGTATGGGAGTAGGAAATACGCAGGGGGTCGAAAGTACACAAAATGAGCCTAAAGTAGCTATGCATGTATTAATAAGATATCGCAATTACACAAGTGTGCATGACGTTGTCAAATATGTAAGTACTCATAGGTCCGTCGAGTGTGAAATTATGCATGGCACACTCAAGTTCAAATAAGCAGGGTGGCCTTAAATACGTTAGAATTTACTAGAGCTATAAAGTAGAAATGATTCAAAGGCTATAAAAAAGTTTGCAAAAAGCGCTAGGAACCAAGCAGAACACAGATAAGTATGGAGGCCTACAAGCCTGCATACAGTCATAGCACTTTTAAGAATGCAGGCACGAGTCAAAGTCGCGAGTAGGCCTGTAGGCATAGGATAGTTAAGTTTGCAGGGACTAATGGGGGTTATAAATGTGCACGTATGCGTGGGATTTTCTCACACCTGATAGTAGGTGCCGATGCTGCCGGTATTGAAGATCGCTTGGGTTTTCACATATGTAGGAGCGCAGTAGTGTTTGAGTGTAGTGTCTGTCGAGTATCAGTGGGGTATGAAATTACTACAATCCAAGGAGTGCACGGAGACTGGGGAGCCAGTGTGGTACAGTGGTCATGCCATTCGCCTCCGGGTAGGAACATACATGGATGTTCGCATGTGGGAATTGTGACGGAAGTTGCCCCGAGATGGTGGTTTTCTTACGAATTATTCTGTTTGATCCATCCAGGCACGTATCGAAGGGANTGACGGAAGTTGCCCCGAGATGGTGGTTTTCTTACGAATTATTCTGTTTGATCCATCCAGGCACGTATCGAAGGGAGCGGACTTCTGGACCGGACCCCTCCCTCCCAAAGTCCTCCTTTAGTACAATGTGAAGAAAAGTAATAAAAATGACAACTTTGCGAGATATTACATTTTGAAAGAATAACTTTTGTGTTAATCATGAAACGTTAACCGAAATGGTCACCCTTAGCACGCATCCCTATGCTACTTTTTAATTCATTTGGTTTCTATTTTCATTGTAATTTTAAAAAATTAAGATAATTTTTGGTTTTAAGTTGTGTTCCCCTGTGTAGTGTTTTAAAGTGTAGACTAATATGCACAATCAGTGGCAATGGAGGTAAGTAGTATTCTAAAATTACATCATATTAAATAAGCTGGCATCCATGGGCATAGCTAGAATTTGTCTGATAGGGTAAAAGATTCATTTTGAAGAAAAACTTTTGTCATTTACGTTGTGTTAATTTTCCCACGGGAAACACTGACATTAGTGTACTGTAGAGCATAATATAACTGGAGAATTTTTTTTATGTTTTATATTTATAATTTAACTATATCTTCTCTGTTGCAGATAGAGAATTTATTCCCACGCCCCCTTTTCCAATTCCACCTCGTCTATTCCACAGTTACCTTCCCCATACAAAATTCCTGGAAACGTGCTAGCCTCCATCTTCACCTCGCTTTACCATCTTCAAGATTATAGATATCAGTTGTTAAGTGTAGCATAANAAACGTGCTAGCCTCCATCTTCACCTCGCTTTACCATCTTCAAGATTATAGATATCAGTTGTTAAGTGTAGCATAACGCTTTCTCACATTTTAACAGAATGGGTGATCTTCTAAAAGTATGTGGAAATAAGATATTAAACGAAATGAATGGTTGTGTTGGGTGACGGCCTGGCATCATGTTGGGTCCTTGTCTGTACTAACATGCGTAATTTTATTTGAAGGAGAGATCTCGCAACATATTGGNTCTGGCATCATGTTGGGTCCTTGTCTGTACTAACATGCGTAATTTTATTTGAAGGAGAGATCTCGCAACATATTGGATCGTGAATTATGCGTGCGTGCTCGTTGTCATAATAAATATTTATTGATTTGAATTCGTTATTGTTTGCATTTATCCTTTAAAGATTAAGCTTACAGCAATAGCTAACAAGATTTAAATAGAAGATCGGTGAGAGACAATTAACTGAAATTACCCAGTCGATAGGACACAAAAAATTCTCTGAAATAAAAATATTTCTCCTTCTACTCTGCATTATATTTTATAACTAACTTATAATAATTATTCGGCTGTTTTTGTCAGTTAATAAATTAACAGTTTAATAACTTTTGTAGTCCTAATAATAAAGAGNATAATAATTATTCGGCTGTTTTTGTCAGTTAATAAATTAACAGTTTAATAACTTTTGTAGTCCTAATAATAAAGAGAATGAACATAGATAGTTTAGTTGCATCCTGCGAAGGATTCCACTATTATATGGAAAAAAGTTCATTCTTAATTTTTAGGTGTTTCCCATAAAATTATTTAGTTAAAATGTTTTGTATAGCCTACATTGTTAACTGAAAACATATGACAGAAGTGCTTGAGATCTCGAATCACTTTTGAATAAAAAATATTATCTGGAAATGCGAAGAATTGTATAGATTTTAGAGTTGGCATAACCTAATACAAAATGGTTGCTGGCCCATGAGACAAAGGTTATGCGTGGTGCCGACTATGACAATTACCAAATATAAAAAAGTCTCAAATAAATTCGATAAAATAACTTTTTAAATAAGTAACAAGATAGTTTAAGTTAACAAAATTCATGAATGCAAATTTGAGTAAATAAGAATAATCAGCGAAGGTAACTGAATCAACCAAATCGCCATCAGGGAATAATAATAATAATAATTTTTGGTATTAAGCTTCTGGATATTTTTCTTTAATGGTGATGTTGATTAACGATATATTTACTGTGGTGGCCGTTAGCTCAAAAGCTACGAGCAACAGAAGAATCAAATGATGCTTGAAGCAGTTTTTCTGCAGATTTGTTAAAAAATGTTTTGCTATCAAAAATTTGAATTTTTTCAAAGCCACTGTTAACCTGAGTTTAAGTCACTGACACTTACAGATAGCTAACATTTCCGGATACCAAATGGAAATAATAACGAAAAACTGGGCTGGCTTTATTCCTAATCCTGCACACCGAATATTGTGTCTCTGCAATCTATTTTATAAATTACTCTACGTACGCTGCTATTTGCGAAGTCTCTTTTGAAAAACAAGAGAAGCTCTGTGGTTGTAATGAAAGTATTTTCTAAATAAGCGACATAGCACAAACAATTTTTAGAGTAGTGGAGCAACGTTTGCGTGGAATAAGTTGAATACATTTTTTAACCTAAGATCGCGGGGCTCATTGAAACATTCATAAATAAACATGTATATGAGGAAGTGGTGCTCCACTGGTTTGTAGATAGTTCACGGCCAAAACGTTTTTCAGTTAATTTACTAAATTGTTATATACATTTTTAACCCATATAGAATATGTAAAATTAGTAGTTAGTAATTACCGTTTGGTGAATTAATTTTAACAAAATATCAGAAAATAATGTACCGAGAAAATCTATAAAAATGTAAAGATAATAATTTTTTCTGATAAATTAAAAAAAAACTAAGGAAATGTTAAACTATGTGTTTTTTAAATATCGAAATATAATTAACTTAAAAAAAATTTCAATGATAATTATTAAATTTTAAAACAATGTTTAAAATTAAAAAATAACAGTTCCGATGATATTAAAAAATCAAATAAAACATATAAATTTAAAAACTGGAATAAAAATAATACATTAAATTTATATTAAAAAGTTTGAAAATCAAATGTACAAAACATAAAAAAGAACATTTTTAAAATGTTTTAAAATTTATTTGAAAAAAATATTTAAAAAATTACAAATTAAGAAAATTAAATTAGAAAATTTGCTCATTGATTTTTACGAAAATATGACAATATTATTATATAATAAATGTAAAATTAATTTTTTATTATTACCTCAAAAATTGTTTACCTTTTCTTATAACTGGAAAAAGGACTTTCATAAAAAATACAAAGAAGAATTATTTTTACTTGAATTAAGGGTTCTTGAAGTTTTTGGGGGCCAAGAANTTAATTTTTTGAAATTTATGACCTTTTTAAAAACATTTATGATTAAGTTAATTTCGATTTACCAAACTATATAAAAATTTTATATAGATCTTTTTAGTTAACATATATAAATCAGATGTTTTATTATATAAAAGCATAACACAATTAAATTTATATTTTTTCAATGCGAACGATTTTCAGAATTTAGAAAAATTATGAAATATATTAAAATTTATGATTGTTAATTATTAAGGATCTATAATAGAACTTGATAATAATGATTATAAGTGTAGTAATAGTGATAGTAATTTTGCTTAAAATGAATTTCTTTATTATTATGATAGTGAAATTGATTGTGGGGCTTATGTGACAGTGAAAAGTATTACCATGATTATAAAGATGAATATAATAATTGGAGATTATTAGGGAAAGTGTGATTATCGCTATTATGAAAACTATAATTCTGAAACACATGCTATTATAATACTTAAAAATATTAAACCCTCATAATATTTTTTTATAGTAACCAAAAAATTAGAAATATAAAATTATTAATTAAAATATTGCCATTAATACAATTTATAATTTATACATACAGTAGCATCAAAAATTTTATAAAACTATTATTATTTTAAGATTGTTTTTCTATTTGTATATACATTTGTCAATTTTTAAATAATTTTATTTTTTCTTTATCATGAATTACCTTTATTAATGAATACAATATTACATATTGTGTTTTCAGACACTTATTTATTTAAACTAACTGAAATTTTAAAATTAGTTTTAATAAATAAAGATAATATTTTTATAAGTAAAATTAATAACATTACTGGCATTCGACTAAAAAATAATAACAGTATTTGTTTTAATTAGTTCATACAACCATTTTCTAAATTATTATTTCTAAAATCATTAATATATCTTCCCAATAATGTCATACTGGACCAACAGCTGTTATTGCTTTTGTTCCTAATATTTGATCTTCTTCTATTGGATAAAGAAATAAACATATTTTACCTTACCTATTTCTATATAAAATATTTTTTATCAACTTTCCCGAATAACTTGTAAATAATCTTTTATTAAACCAAATTAATGTGTCAAAGATTAAAAAAAGTCATTTGTTTTACTCATTTAAGCAAATTTAATTATTTTAAAATTTTTCTCATTACTTTGTTTTATTCTTTGACATTTTGAACCAATATTATCAATACCAGCCATTGTCATGTATATTTATTCTCATGGAATACCTAATGAAGCATGTTTAATAGTTGTATTAATTCCAGTATTTCCATAATGTATACAACACTTCCAAGTTTAGAAATAACTATTTTTGAAAATTGAAAAGAAGAAAAGTTTATGTTATATCTATATATTAATGGTGCTTTAACTTTTATTTGAATCTCTTTTAGTTATTGTATATATTTCATAATAATATGCATTTTAGTAAAATAAAAAAAATCACCTATATCTACGAGGGCTGATTCGGAAGACATGGCAACTGTTGTTTATCTCCCGAAAATAACCTAACACAGGAAATGCACTATGTAAGTGTACGACATGAACGTTTTAAAGGTAACACTACATAGGGTATGAATGTAGGGATGTCTGGCAAGGAACAAAGAAAAACATGGATGCTTTAAATCACCGTTTAATTGATATATTCTCGTACAAACTGTATACACTCATATGAACGGGTGCGAATCGTACGTGTACGAGCTGTTTAACATCCTTCAAAGTAATCTCCGAGGTTTTCCACTGTTCGTTGCCAGCGATGACAAAACTCTAAAAATAAAAATTTTTGTGATGTTTATTGGTTAATGAATTACAAAATAAATTAGTTAAAATTATTTCGCTGTTGTTAATTTAGATATATCTTCTTATCATGGAATCGATTGGGTTTTCTTATATAAAAAATTATGACTTATATTATTTTGATTTGTTTGTTAGAAAATATCTAAAGAAGTAATATATTATGTATATAGCAAACAATTATTCATATTTAACGGTATGGTACAAAACATTAATTCTAATATTTGTAGCAATTTTTTTTTATAATTCTAGGTAATTCAAAATAATTATGCAAATTGAAAAATTAATTCATTCCGTAACAGACATTTTTAAAAAATTTATTTGATCAATTATGTTAAAAATGAAAATTTTCATAATTTGAAAAATGTTGTTTTAAAAACACATTTAAATAATAACTTTACAAAAAGAAGGATTTTAAGATATTCCTGAAAGAATAAGGAATTACACAAAATTTATTTTATTACACCGTTAATTTTGAAAACAGAAATGCATTTAATAATTTTTATAACAATACCGCACTTGTTATGTTAAAAATTAATTTTTATTCATGCTTTTATATCTAAAGTAAATAAATATTAAAAATAAATAATTTCATAGTTTTATAAGTGATAAGGTATTCAAAACTGAATTAAATTTTCAAGTAATATATTTCATAGTATAAAATTGACGTAGATTAAAAAATATATATTGAATAATTATATTATAATGACAAGTAACTGACAAGATACAATTAACTTATAAAATTTGGTATTAAAACCATAGCTTTGGATTAAATGTGTTATATTCAATAATAATTAAAATATTTTTATATTTATTATAAACCAAGTTCCAGAAGATAATCGCAACTCCTTATATGAACAATGAATGTATTGTTAATAAGAATTAATAAATAATAGAAGTATGTAGACCTTTTAAAAATTGTATCATACAGTAAACTTGACATAATTCCTAATACTACTCTAATTAATACATTTCCAGTTTGAAGAATTGTTTTCATTACTTTATATGTGGATGTTTAGGATGGTCAGCCTAAAGTGGAAAACCCCAAAATTTTGGAACGGTGCAAAACACGAAATTCTGTTTTCGCTTAATGAAATAACGTACAGAATCAAGTAATTTGCCGCAAAGTGACTATTCGTAACACATGTATGGACAAAAATAATAGAACCACACACGATTTTCCCCCTGGAAACATACATTCATTTCAACGACATCTGAAAGTACGTGCAAAGATGAATTCAGTGGTATAGCATATGCAATGGAAAGTAACACCGAAACGCCCAGAAATAATGTGCAAATATGATTAAGTTAGGTAGGCCAGTATAATAGGGCAGTCAACCTGTACACACAGCTGTAAGCAAGCAACACGCGACAAGACTCATCCTGGCGAGAACTCTTCCTAATAGATGCGCAGCACTAGTCCCTGTAATCATTTATGATAAGTGAACTTTTATAGTGTGGCTGTACGTACGCAATGAAGTTTACGAATGAGGAAAAACTGGGCACTCTACTTATTTGCGGTGAGTGTGGCAAAATGCCAAGCAAGCCGTCCAAATATACGATAAAAGGTATCCTAATCGGACTCCCATCTCACAGCAAACGATACGAAGAATTTGCTTAGAGTTGTAAGTTCATGTCCACTGCCCCGTGTTGCCGGCCTACTAATCTTAATGATATTTGCACATAATTTCTTGGTATTTCTTTGTTACATTCCATTGCAATTTCTATAACCCTGAATTCCTCTTTGCGTGTACTTTTAGATGCCGTTGAAATATATGCGTGTTTCTAAGGGAAATGTCATATGTGGTTTAATTATTTCTGCCCGTACATATGTTACGTATAGTAACTTTGCAGCAAATTACTTGACTCATACGTAATTCAATTAGGGAAAACCGTAGTTCGTGATCTGCAACTGTTCCGCAAATTTTGGGGGGTCCACTGTACAATGGTGTGTGGCATGGTTGTTAATAATGCGTTTGCTTTCAGAAATATACAATAAAATTTAAATCACGATTATCAACCATGCTCAAACGGGTAGAAATTAGCTCACTGTCTGGTAAATATACAAACACAGTGTCCATAAATTATATTGTAAAATCAATAATTACCTAAAAAGCTAAACGTTATAATGAGGACACTTAAATAAAAATTATAATATTCTTCTGCTACCAGAATTCCAGACATTATTAAGCCACTTGGTACCACAAATAATGTAGCAATTTTTTGGAAATGTGTTTAGGAAAATGGGAACATCACATACATAATACCTAGAAACTGATACTAGTAATATCTTACTAATTATATTTTCAATTAGTTATTAATGGTCAAAAGGTAGACATAAATGTAATGAATTAAAAGAGTATAAAATCGCGGTTTAAAAAATTACGCTTTTATTTAACCTACTGGAATTTGTAGACAAAAATAATTAATACACGAGTTAAAGATTCAAGGAATGATTGCAGCACAAAATTCATTAATTCGTGAAATGCTTAATGCCCTGGAGACCTTGAAAAACCTTATGTGCATCCTGTATAAAATACCTATCTTTAATATGCAGTACAAAAAGCATACTTTCTTTTTAATTGGTACGTGATTCACATTTCAAAAACTCGTAAATTCAATTACTATGCTTAACTTTAAAAACGTAAAAAAAATTAAAATATCATCGATTACCGACGTGGTCCTGAAGATGACCAGATTAATAAAAATGTACCTGATACTTCTCCAGGTGATGTCGTGCAGCCGGAGATAAAATCATGCTCCGGACTGCAAAAAAAAAGAAGCCGGACAAGTAGTTCTGAACCGAAATGAATATTTAAAAACTTGAATAGTATAGATCTTTAATTATCCGAACATTATCTAAATCTTCTCCCGAAAGACCTCTGGAACACATAAAGGATAATAACCGCGAAAATGAATTACTTATTCCAGGGTTAATAAAACATGGCACGCACTACCGGAGAAAGTCTGATGCTGTACTCACCCATCTCAAGGGGAGGAGGTGAAACTGCGTAGGTTCATTAAAGATAATTCACAAATTACATTTCCTACATTTTTACTAAACTACCTCTGCAGTACTGCGATTCTAAAAGAAACACAAGGTTGCAGGGGAACCATCCGCCTTCATCAAACTCCCCGAAAATGAGAGAACACGACGAACACATAATGTCGCGACCGCGGTTGTGCAGAGTAAGGACAAAAACAGTTAGCAAAGGCAGAAGGATACTAAATTGTGCGCAGCGCGAGGGCACACAGGTTACAAAATTTAGTTCGGAGGCAATTCTTAGAGAGCACTAGGGGGTACCACAAACGGTCTACAACTACACACAACTGTTCTACGCAAATAATAACGCGTGTTGCACCTCTGGCAAGTAGCACAGATAAGGTAGGGCGCGAAGCATCCCACACCTCAGAAATGCAAGCATGTCAACTAACATCATGTTTAAAAGCTGAGCTTTCTGCAGCAAGCAACAGCTTCCTGCCAGACTCGGCAGCGAAGTTACCGCTGTACTAATTCTCAGTACAAGAATACATGAAAAATAAATTTCTGAAATAACACAACTGTCCTTAAATTTGAATATATCCCCATAGGCCAAAACTTTCCTAACATACAGTCACAATTAGTTAGGGGAAAACATCAAAGTATATGTCATTAGGTAAAATCTGAAAAATATTGTACCATAAATTTTTTGAATATATTACAATAGCACAACACATTAGGTGGACCATCATGTGTGTGTATATATACATATATATATACCTTGTACATCTATATTAACTCGAACAATAAAAATTAATTAATTTCATAATAAATTAGCAAAAGGAAAAAGTATTAATATATTAAATTACATACCGTAAGATTCGACAACTTTGGGCCAGTGACCCAACAATGGGCCACAGCTGCTTTCAGAACGAGAGAGCTATCTAGCTATCTAGCGTTTAAATAACGTATTGATTTTCAATTGACACTTTTACTTATTTGACGCAAAATATGAAAATCACATATTAAACATTGAGGGAAAATGTAAAAAACAAAAATGTATTGAGTTTTCACTCGTGAATAATTGTAGCGTGACAACATTGGGCTAGGGCATGTTTGACACGTATTTTAATGGGACAAGAAGACGTAGCTCATAGTTGACTTACTTGTGTATACGACAACGGGCCACACAAAAACAATTCCCCCTCCCTTCCCCTGCTACCAGGATTTGTTTTTGCCACAGAATTACATTTTTGAGATGTGTAGTTATGCTGGATAAAATTCCCAACCAGTTATCTTAATAAAAAAGGGTGATTATGCTTGCAAATATCGAAAAGTGGCACAAAGTTCTCGAGTTTTACTGTACTGTATTCTGTTATTTATTTTTATTCAATTGTACAGTTTTTATAATAAATGCTTATATAAATAATCCGATTATTTAAAGAAAGTAAGAAGAAAATATGAGATTGATTTTTTAAATCATTTGTTATAAAAATGGTGACAAATTAACACATAAATGATCGCTTATAAAGAGCTAAAGGCTTTAAAAGAATTATTTGCATGCATATAGTTTTTTAATGAAATATAAAAAATATAATTAAAATAATACCTAATTTTGGAATATAGTTTGTGCTCATAATGTCGATAGTAACTTAATATAATTACATAAATATGAATGTGCTGAAAAATATAAAATTGGTCAAAAATATATTCTTCATACACGTAAATATAAAACAATGGCATTGTTAAAAAATTTAAATAAATTTTGCTATTAGTGGAGTATAAAAATTAATTATTTAAAACAAAAAATTTCCTTGAAGGGATTACAATTTCATTTTGAATAGATGATTAATGGCAAGCTGATTTTGTTGAAATGGATTTCCTGTAATTAAATAGTGGTTCTAAAATAAATAAATAATATTAATGCATTTTACCTTTTATCAATTTTTTTTATATCGTTTTACTATTCCTTTTTCAAGCAAAACCTCTAAAAATATAATCAAAGGACAAGAAAATATAATAATAAAAAGACAAACGATTGATATAAAAACTGAAGAAGGTAAGTAATTGTAAAAAAAAATTCAACAATATTAACCATCTTTAGTCACTGAAGATAGTGTTACAAGATCTAATAAAATGTTCAAAAATTAAATGAATAACAAATTTTCTTTGAATGGTAAATATTAATGGATCTATATATGTTATTATTTAATAAAATTATATAATACTGCAAAAGAAGCAAACATTGAAATGAAACCAGTACAAACAGTAAATAAAAATAATTAAAATTATTAAGAAACCCCGAGGATAAATTATTATCTGTAGAACCTAAATAAAAATTTCGTGAAATTCTAAGAAATAGTAATCAGCATAAAATGTTTGGGAAATGTTATACAGATAATTGGTCGCCGCATGTAATAAATACTAATTTTCAAAGTTTGATTTACCAATTTCTATTTAAAAAGATATGCATGATTAAGAAATAAAAGGAAATTTTTCGTAACTTTAAATTATAAAAATGTATTATTCATATATGTAGTTGAAAATGTTTAAAAAGCAAAACCTAATAAAATGTATTTTGTAAGTAAAGTATGATATTTTTTAAATAATAACAAATATGTTATTTCATAAAAATAAAATATATTTATTTTTTATGTTAATGGCAATTTGAGCAGAAATTTTTGAGGGGTGTAGTATTTAATATGAATTTAAATTTGCTAGCTGATATTACTACATCAATTACTAAAAACAGTATAAAATAAAATATTTGGAATATGTTCGATTTTAATTGATGAAATTTTATAAATTTCGTATTTTTTGAATTTTTTCTCACCTAAAATTTGTTTAATAAAAAATTTCCATTAATATGAATTTGCATTAAAATTTTACAACAGTAATTAAATTTTAAATTTTTAAAAATATAATTTTACACTCTATATATTGTTACAAAATCTGCTGTTTTATTTGTATATTTTCCATCAATAAGTTTTCGATTCGTATCAAAAGTAATAAAACCATACTTTTTATCCTTACACCTAAAACCAATTTCTTCCCTTTTATTTTAATCAGTATATCTACCAACAAAATCATTACAAATATGTTTTAAATTAATATCACCTAATCTTATTATTCATATAAATTTTGTCATCTCTCTAATTGTATTGGAGCTTGCGAAAAACTTGGAATTAAATAAAAAGTATACATGTTTATATGTAAAATTCTACAGAAATAGTATTTTACGATATTTTAGGGCTCTTGAAATCAAATCGTCAAATATAAATTATAAATAGTCTACACATTTATATAAATAAGTTAATTCCTCAAATGTATTAAAAAGGATGCGACCTTTTTTTCACAGTTTAAAAACATTATCTATTAAATTAATATATAAAAATGTTCTTAAATTTTTTAACAAACATTTAGTGCATTAGAATTTTACCAACCAAGATTATAAAAAGCACTATCTGCTAAATTAATATTTCCACAATTATTTGAACAAACTATTATCGCTCTAATATTTTCTGGTACAAGTTCACCATTATTTTTTATTTTTTATTTTCCTTCTTTAATTAAAACACCAACTTCCTAATATATGTATTTATTCATTTAATAATTAGCTTTTGTATTCAAATAATTATATATTATTTGATTTAAATTATTAATAACAAACCACTGCAAAATATGAAAATGTTATATGTAAAAAATGTATAATAAAATGTATATAATCAAAAAATTAAATATATAAACAATAAAAAACTAAAAATTTTAATATCAATTTAAATAATGTATTTATATATGTTTAAAACAGCATTTTCACATTCAAACTATTAATAATATAAGTGTTATATAAACGAATAAAAACACAAATATTATTTATTAAATTAATAAAAATATTTTAGATGTAATTGGAAAAATTATATAATGATGACAAATTTTTTATTTAAATATGAATCCCAATTAACATTATATTACTTCAATTAAATGTCATAAAACATATAAGCACCACAATTAATAATACAGAAGCTATTAAATATATTTTAAAAAATTATTATTCTGAAAGGCCGGTATAAAATTGAACCATTTCAAAAAAACTATAATTGTATATAAACCTTCTAAAACAATCACTATTGTTTTTTAAACAAAATATTTAAGAAATAGAATAAATATTGAGAGAAAAGGTGTTAATAAAATAGTAGATCTATTATGTGATATTTTAGGACTTGAAAAATATAAAATTTTATGTAATAAAATATTTGTACCACAGATTCTCCCACTATCGATACAGGTTCAAAAAACATTATTTTGATCCTTTTTAAACTGTGACATTTCATTTTAAATTAGCATAAGTACGTTATAAAAATTGTGAAACAAGTCAATCAACTAATAATATAGCTAGTTTTGAACACAAAACAAAGTAATCGTTTAAGTATGATATTATTTATAAACCTTCTTAACAATTATTTTATAAAATTAGTAATGAAAATTTTAATTACAGTGTTATGAAAATAACAGATGAAAGTGGATAGTTGATATATGTAAATGTTGTTTATAGAGAAATTATTTTAGAAACATAGCACATCCAAGGCTTCTCGCTGCTGTAAAATCATTAATATATGTATTTTATAAACTTTAAAATTTAAATTTTTTAAAATTTAAAATTGCATTATAATAATATTATTATTTTAAATTTTATATACATATATCCATATGGTACTGATTCAATTATATTTTCTATACTTATTTTTTTATCATCTTCATAACTTAAAACAATTTAATTTCTTTCGACCGCATAAACGTCATAATTATGTGTCTCATGTAAATCATTTTTCTTAATATTTTTTTCGTTTTTTTCGAGAAGCCTGTTCTTTATAATATAGATATATTATTTAAAATTTCACTATTTTGAAATTGTTTGGATTTTTTTATTTATTTTTTAACAACCATAAGGGTAATAATAATATAAATAATTAAAAGCTCATATTTAATAATATTATTAATAATTTATGCAATTACAAATTGATAATTAAAGTATTATGTAACATATTACATATAATAATTATGTTTCTATAATAATATAAACATATTAATAATATTATCAACTTAATCTGATTCCAGTATAGTAGGTCAATTTTTCAATTATTTTCATTTTTCTGATTATTTTAATAATAAGTGCTACTTATGTATTCACCACCGATATTTGAAAATTAAATAGAAACATTATTTATGTTGAAGATAATAACCATATCCAAAAGTTATTGGAAAATTAAATACCAAAATTGAGACAAAATATAATTAAAATTTTTCTTTAAACTTGATTATCATAAAATTAAACCCAAAAACCATTATAGGAACAATATAAAAATTGAAAATTTAGAAAATCGGAAGTAATATATATAAATTTAAATGTATATTCTATGTATGTAAATTTTAGAATAATAACTAGTATCAAATTCAATTATCGTAATTTTTTCACAATCAAATAATAATATTATATTTCAACATAATGTACAAAAAATATTATATAATAAATGAAATGTTAGTAACTGATAGCAAATTATCTATTTTTCTTAATATTTTAGTTTCATATCTTTACAATGAAAATTATGAATTTTTCTTAGAAATTTGTAGGAATGACAATCCTATTTAAATTGTTTTATGTAAATGTAATTTAGTTTGGTTCATAAGAACAGTTATTAAATTTTCTCTAAAAATGGTAGGTAAATTAAAATTAGTTGTTGCATGCAGGTTTAGGGATTAGGGAATGCCGTTGGCTCACATCCATCCCCCCCTCACACCACCCCCGCCTCACGCACTTCGCTAGACGCCTTCTAGACGGCACATGGTACGACAGGCAGGTGGAAAATTCCGGTACACGTGGAGCTGAAGCGTAGGCCTTCCCCCTTCACCCCGGACACCTCTCGCCCGCCGCGAGATCTGTGGAGTACAGGGAATTCACGAGATATCAACCAAATAATCGGGCGTATTTCACCTAACTCAGAAAATACGCACCACGGAAGGATCGCTGACGACAGTAGGTATTACCCTCCCCCCCCGCCTGAAACTTCAGAAATCAGGACACGTGAGTTGGAAGACTTTGTTTGGAGCTCTTCCACCTCACCCCCTCACACCTCCTTCCCCCCCTACAAGGTGCCACATGCCGAAAATTAAGACTGGGGGCTTGCAAGCATAAAAACCCCGTTTCGAGAGTGGAGGGGTGTCAGTCGATTACTACCGCCCGGGTCAGTATGTTATTTATCACCGCGTCGGACAGTCAGTTAGTTCAGATCGACCGCCGAGAGACGTCAGTTCGAGCAGAGAGAAGTCAGCCGCGCCATTTTGGCCGGGGGGAAATCGGACCCCCGGCCACACGTCGTTAGAACAGCACCACAGTGAGCTGACAGCAACTGCGGCCTTGCCAAGGCCAACCACACCGCCGGAGCTTGCCCACCATAGCTGACAGCACTCACCACTGAGTTAAGTATGACAATCACCGTCACAGAAGCCCCACTCAACCAAGAATTCGCCCAGTAAATCCGAGTAACCGAACTAGCACAGTACCGCACCTCTAAAGTTTTGATGTTGTGTATTTGTGAATATAGACACGAGATAATATATTCGTACTTCAAAATACCACATTCATAGTCTACCTCATTACCAAACCTGCAACCTCCACGCACCTTATAGACGGTGCCTGGGGGACATTAACTCTGACCATATAAGCCGCCATGTCTTCCACATTGGCGGTACATGAGCCGTCGTTATAGTTTTACAATTTTCCAATTTATAAAAAAAAGTTAATAAGGTTTTTGTTTTCTTCTTATATGTATTTTCTATTTCTCTTCCATAAACAGATGTGTCTATCAATTTTTTTAATTCTGTTTTAAAAATCATTTTTTCTCGTATATAATATAAACTTTATAAGTCATTTGAATTTTTCAATATTTTAAATTTTATGGCAATTCAAAATTATTACAAAAATTCCAACATACGTTTTTTTTCTTCTATAGAATAAAGATTATTTTATGATGGTAAACATATTTTTTGTGGGGCAAATGGAAAAACCTTTATTATTATTATATATATTTGTAGGACTTTCTATTCTAACTAACTTCTAAAATGTAGCCATCTTCTGAATCGTTCCGAAGTTTTTTAAATTATTTCATTTATATTATTATCTTATATATTCCCGCCCCTTCCAATTCCCCATATTGTCAATATTCTGACCTTCCAACCACCTAAATTAGTATAATCTAAATATATTAAATAATCAGGATAATTATTTCATTATAATTTTTTATATAATTATTATTTGCATTAACATATATTTTGCAGCTTTGTAAAATGCCTCACCAAATAGTCTTTGTAAAAATTAAATATATTCCATAATAATTTTTTTTATCTAATTTAGTTTTAGTTACTTTTAACATTCAATCCTGAGATAAGCTTGGAGCTGTATAGTGTCACATTGAATCGTAATAATAAGTTTTTTAACAAATATTTCTTCAATGTTCAAATCAGCTTAAATTAACCAAAATGTTTTTTCCTTCATTCTCCTCGAATTATTGTATAATATTTTCCCAAATGTTTAACTATGGCTTTATTATTTATCGGAAATACTGTTTTTATTTTGCAATTGTTAAATCAGCATGTTCGTATTCAACATATTTTCATGTTTCTTTGTTTTTCTTTTTAAAGATTTTTTATGATAAGTGAATATTACTTGAAATATAAATTATATATAAATATCTTAAGTCTAAAACATAATTATTTTTTTACTAAGAGAAATACAATTTCCTTAGTTAATATGAATTAATCTCATATCTGCTTCATTTAGATTAATTTGTATTGCAATTATATTGTGCTGCCACTTTACATTTCCCAGTTAAGTTATCATGAGCTTTAGCTATATGCTTATTATTTTTAAGGTTTTCTATAAGACTTTTCAATTTGAAAAATTTTCTAATAATAATTTTTAATTTTCATTAAATAAAAAAAAACAATGTATTTTCATTTTTTAATAGATAATGTATCTATTAAGGTTTATTTGGAACACATTAAGAAATTTCTTTAGAAATATAATGCATAGTAGACATGATAAATTCTTATAGTTATATAAAAAATGTATTCGTTTTAATTTTTTATAAAAAATTTTAAGTATCTTGTAATGAATATTTTAACTTTTATTAAAAACTTTTAGTGCCTTGTTGAAAAGGTATTGTACTGGCATTTATAATCGCCATTACTATTATTAAGATACAAAAAAAACTTTTTGGATCACAGTTTCGATAATTGATTATATATAACTGTTCAGGATTTGGTTTATATGCATTCATATTGTTTTACAGGAATTAAAAATAAGTACAAATCCTATAAGGAACTTTTAGTGAACGAATATATTTTTAGAAAAACATTTTTCTTGAAATTTTGACATTTCCTTTCTTACAGTTTCATTTTCTGAACCTTATTCTTCGTGTTCATGGTTTTATTTCAGAATTATAAATCCTCTAATATCTCCCAAAGAATAGTCTTGTGAATATAATTATATAGTTTTCAGATAAATTTTTAAAAATCTTTAATCCAACAGAAAGGGCTATTGTAATGACAATTATTTTCTTTTTTTACACNTTTCAGATAAATTTTTAAAAATCTTTAATCCAACAGAAAGGGCTATTGTAATGACAATTATTTTCTTTTTTTACACTAATAAATTTACATGTATATCTTTTTTAATTATTATTTTTAAGGGCATATTTCAAAATAATCACTAGAAGATATAAACATGTATAAAATTATAGATTTATTTTTAAATTGGCATATATCATCGGCTTTCATTATATTTTTAACTCTTCTAAAAATGTTTCTTTTTCTAAAAAAAATTTTTTAATAAGATTTTCTTTGCGGAGCTTTGTCAACTTGATGTAAAATTGATTTGATAAAATATTTGTTCATTAATTTTTAGTTTTTGTAAAAGATTTATTTTTTATTTTTTGTCTGGTAATTTATATGACAAACCCTTTAATGGCTTATATCTATTAACACATAGTTCCAGATAACTTAGTGAATATGACAGTGAACTAGAGCATCGTGCTTCCAATTCTGTAATATATACTAAAATATTGTTGAAAATATTTTTTAAGACGTCATCAAAATTTGTTGATTTAAAAATTATTGATATAAATGTTGTAAAATAAAATCTTTAAATTAATTTCCAGAGCATTATTTGATTTATTATCAAATCTAATTCTTTAATCAAATTATTACTGTCGATCAAAAAATTTACTAGGTGTTACATAATTATTATTCTAGAATTCAAATACAAGTGTTTGTATTCTTGATTCGAAAGCTGTTTCCTTACTCATAATTATAATCCTTTTAAAATTATATTTAAAAATTCATTGTATACTGTTAATTTTTAATGAATAAAGCAAACTAAGTTTTAATTAAGCATTTTATTGTTGAGAGAATTCCACAGACAATAAAGTTTTCCAAAACCATAGAAGTAACATAGAGGTATACATGGATATGTTACTTATCGGTAAAACAGAGATCAAGTTTATTAATACAACACTCCTACCAAATTTGAACCATTTTACAGATAACAAAGCTTTAACTTAAACAAATTTTCCATCATACAACAAACATTGTTAAACAAAAACTAATAATTACTCATAAAGAACAAGAGCAAGAACCTAGATTTAATTTGAATACCAATTTTACTCCTAAGATATTAAAATTTTTCTCTAGGAAGAGCTTTTGTAAATATATCAGCATATTGCTCTTCGGAACATACATAACTTAAATCTATTTGTTTCTCTACATATTTCTCTTTTATGAAGTTATACTTTACATCAATATGTTTACAACGTTTATGATTGTTCACATTTTTAATTAATCAAATTGCACTTTGATTGTCCATATTTAAACA
This sequence comes from Clitarchus hookeri, assembly GCA_002778355.1. Classification (NCBI taxonomy): domain Eukaryota; kingdom Metazoa; phylum Arthropoda; class Insecta; order Phasmatodea; family Phasmatidae; genus Clitarchus; species Clitarchus hookeri. The sequence continues at coordinate 399,673 of NQII01000486.1, read as the reverse complement.
TATGCAATCCTGATTAAATTCACTAATGTTCATTAACAGTCTTTTTAACCATATAGCTTCTTTAGTCGCAGAGCAAGCTGCCATAAACTCTGCTTCTGTGGTGGATAAGGCTACACTTTGTTGGCGTTGCGTGGCCCCGCACTTGCAACCATGCAGTGGTTGAGGAAGGTAGCGCTTCCTCTCCTGGCCTAGCCTCGCTACCCCTCAGGTAGCCTGGTCAGCTACCTCTGTTTTAGGTGTACCTAGGCACACATCATGGATATAGGTAAGTCTCACAGCGAAGGGGAGGCGTCGGCCTCCTCTTTCTCGATCGCACAAGACACTACACAATGGCAGAGGCCCAATAGGAAACACACTGCACCAGTAACCAATCATACACAACTCAGGGTAGAACTACCAATAGAAAACGTTTTTTCACCACTCGATCGGGACCAAGAAGAAGACTCGTCAGATAATAGTCATGACAGCTCTAAAGGGGCTGAAACAGAAAATCGCAAGACAAGGACTAAATTCGCGCCTGCAGTATATATACCAGACACAACGAAAATAAGATTTTTAAATCGGACTTTCATCCAAAAATACTTCGCGAAAATTACAGTAACTAAAAAGCAACACCTGAAGGTGCAGGTAAATTTGATCGACTACACATTTTTCTGTCAGGTTTTAGAGAAATTTAAAGTGCAATACTACACACACGCCCAAAAGGATGAAAAACCGAACAAGATAGTCATTAAGGGACTACCACATGGCATAGAAACACATAGCATCGAGAAATGGCTCAGACAAAATAAATTCACACCAACCCACGTTTGGAAGTTCAGGACACCTGCTGATGCACCTGCAGTCTATGGGGCTGTAGTGCAAAAGCACAAAGACCACGATATTCTGAAATTAACTACACTTTTCTATATGCCAGTGCGTGTAGAAATGTATAATCATCGCCCTGAGGATGTGGTGCTGTGCAGGCGTTGCTGTGCGCTGGGCCACACTCAGAAATATTGTACACTTAGGCCAGTCTGCCTTTTGTGTGCTGGAGATCATACAAAGGCAGACTGTCCAATAACAGAACACGACAACACAAAGTTGCAATGTACACTTTGCAAACAAACAGAACACTCAGCGGCATGGAAACAGTGCCAGGTTATACAAAAACATATAGAAACAAGAAAACAATGGATAGCACCAAAACCTGCCAAACCACTACGAGACACACACCAGAAAACTCAGGAGGAAACATAAACACATGTTCAGCCAGAGACTGAATTTCCAGTACTCGAAAACCCATAAACAGAACACGCACCTACACAACAGCAGACAGAAAAACCACAAAAACGTAGGAAAAGAGACAACAACACGACAGAAAATGCGACCATGTGTGCAGATATGCAGGAACTGGCCGCTTTTCTGCAAGAGACAAACTTCGCAGTTTTAATGGAACACTTTAGGCCTATAATTGCACAGGCAAAAACAATGAATACATTACAGGAGAAGCAGATGCTACTCCTTACAGCACTCGTCACTCTACCTAAATAAATACTTTAGGGTCACAACAACATACTTAATTATTTAATTAATACTAAAATAATACGTTTTTACTAATTACAGCAAAACATAATCGATTGAAACATTCTCTCATCTCGGAACTTCCTGATTGGATAGTGACGAGAAGTAATACACCAATGAACACGCTTCTCCGTCGAAGCCACCTGATTGGTGCGCGACGAGGAGAGNCGTCGAAGCCACCTGATTGGTGCTCGACGAGGAGAGCCACACAGCTATAAAAACACCGCGTTTTGCTCACAACATTCAGTCGTTCGCAGACATTGAAAGACAACACACCTCGACACCTTTTACAACACCAGAAGGGCTCCCTGCCCAGGCTGGTTATGTGGGAACTCGTGACAGGTGGGAAATTGCCCCAACCACCACTCGAGTTCCAGGTCATGGGACACACATGCCAGTCGAGGTAGGGGTCGGGGGGCTAACTTTTCATTTTTAATTAACGAATTATACATTACTACAAAAAAAACTATAAAATGTATTTTAAAAAAACCAAAAACATATACATAAAAAAAACACATATATAATATATGTATATACTTTTTAATTTTTTCTATTTTTTTTTTATTACGATTTAAAAATTGCTCATAATAACGCACTGACCTGTCAGTCTGTTGTAGGTTGGGAAGAAGACGACTTGGGAAAGAGGGGCCCTATTGGTACTGGGTTCAGAGACTGGTGCTAGAGTCCCCTCCAACTCTAATTTATTTTTAAATGGTATTCTCTTTATGTGATACACTTTGAATCTATAAAACGTACCCCGATGGAGGCCTGTATAGGACACATCGGGAGACTAGGGCTACTCACACAAAATAAACTAATAGCACACTTGCAAACAACTTACAACTGTTAGACAGACACACACGACACAACATTCACTCCAGCCGGGAGGCTGGAGGGGAGCTTCACTCCCCCGCCGAAAACACGTAAATGTAATTGAATTTTAAATAGGCAACATCAAATTACTCGCCTAAATAAGGGCCCAGTGCCCAAAGCCCCACAGTACACAGTCCCTGCCACCGACCCAATGATTTGAGAAAGTGTCAGGGTGCATTTGTTTTCACAATCACTTAAGTGAGTTACGGGAGTTTCGGCTTCCGGTCTCACATCACTAAATGCCATCCGGTGGCGAATGAGGGTTCGGCGGCGGTTGCGTGGCCCATGTTATGGCGGCTCCATTCTTTAAAAACACATATCCAGTCAAAGACCTGCGTGTACATGTGTCTTTAGCATAATCTGCGTCACTATATGCTTCTAGTTTGTTTTGCGGTGTATATGTATAACGCAAACCATAGTCTTTGGTTTCTTTCAAATATCTCATTATTTTCTTGACAACATTCCAATGTGTATGATCATAGCTATTGAGATATCTACTCACCAGACTGACCCCATACATAATATCAGGCCTGCTTACTACTGCCAGGTGCATGAGTGATCCGACTGCCTCTCTGTACTGGATGTTCTTGTCTGGTCCGGCAGTGTTCTTCTCCAGGGTAGTATGAGGGTCAACTGGAATGTTACTACCATTAGCATCTTGCATATTAAATGTTTGTAACAATCTATCTATGTATTTAGACTGGTGAATAAAAATACATCCTTGAGATCTTTCTATTTCTAATCCTACAAAGTTCTTTGGATCACACTGCTTTATTTCAAAGTTCTTCTTCAAATCACACATTATTTGGTTCAGTGAATCCATTGACTTAGACATTAAGAGTCCATCGTCCACATATAACAACAGGTACACTTTGTTGTTGTTTACATTACCATAATACACACATCTATCTGCATGGCTATTTTGAAAACCAGATTTCTTTAGTAAACTGTCAAACTTTTAATTCCAGCACCTTGGTGCTTGCTTTAAACCATAAAGTGAGCGGTTAAGTTTACATACCAGATTTGATTGTGTGTCCAGGCCTTCAGGTGGTGTCATATAAATGTCTTCTTTTATGTCTCCATATAAAAATGCTGTTTTGACATCAAATTGTATCATTTCTAGGTTATGCTGAGCAGCTTCTGAAAGTAAAATCCTAACAGAATCAAACCTTACAGTTGGAGAGTGGATTTCAGTGTAGTCAATGCCCTGCTTTTGACCACATCCTTTGGCACATAATCTTGACTTGTAGAGCGGACCGGATGGCTCATCTTTTACTCGGAAAACCCATTTACAGCCAATTACTCGCACTCCTTTTGGTTTCTCAATTAAGTGCCAAGTTTCATTTTCTTCATGGGCCTTCAGCTCTTCTTTTATTGATAGTTTCCACTTCTCAGCATTCACATTATTTGAAGATATTGCTTCACTGTATGTTTGTGGGACATCCATATTTTCTGTATCTTCATTTCCACACATATATATAT
>NQII01000486.1:301700-395691 GCA_002778355.1 Clitarchus hookeri | reverse complement strand
TTTTCATCTGGCACATATAATGATCCTTCATCAGAGTGAAAAGAGTCTTCACTTGTTCCACTTAGTTCAGTTGTCTCGTTCACAGATGTACCATTATTATCAGAACTATCTATTTCAGTGTGTTCCAGAACTGACTCTGATAATGGTGCCATAGCATAATTTATTTTTACTGAACTTTCAAGAAAAATCACATCTCTACTGATCAAGACTTTTCTTGTCTTGGGGTCTAAGCCTGTGCCCTTTTGTTTGTTCACTATAGCCAATAAATATCATTTTACTTGCCTTTGAGTCCCACTTCTTGACTTTTTCTTTAGGAACATGTACCATTGCTTCACATCCACAGATTTTCATATGAGTGATATTTGGCTTCTTACCACTCCACTTTTCTTCAGGTGTTGAAAATGCTAAAGCTCTTGTTGGGCATCGATTAGTGATGTAAGATGCCGTTGACACTGCTTCAGCCCAATAGTGTTTCTGTAATTTAGCATTTATTAGCATACATCTAGATCTTTCTAGTAGAGTACGGTTCATCCTTTCTGCTAAGCCATTTTGCTGTGGCGTATATGGGGCGGAAGTTTGATGTGAGATTCCTGACTTCGTAAGGAAAGCTTTAAATTCATCGCTCAAATATTCTGTTCCATTATCTGTACGAAGTGTTTTTATTTTATTATCTGATTGATTTTCAACTAAGGCTTTGAATTCTTTGAATTTACTAAATACTTCAGATTTCTTATTTAACAAATAAACAAATACTTTCCTGGTAAAATCATCTATGAAGGTAAGAAAGTAGCGGGCTCCTCCAAGGGATAACACCTCCATTGGCCCACACACATCTGAGTGTATAAGTTCTAGCTTTGCTTGTGCTCGGGAACCTTCAGATGAAAACGGTATTCTTGTTTGCTTTCCTTTTAGACATGATATACAAATCACTTTCTCCTTATTTTCCAGGTTCAGTCCTGCTGTATCTGTTAGTTGGTTCAGATCATCAAAATTCAAATGCGCCATTCTCTGATGCCATAAATAACAATCATTCTCTTTTGATGCAGATATGTATGCTGAAACACTATGTGTATTTNGCGGAAGTTTGATGTGAGATTCCTGACTTCGTAAGGAAAGCTTTAAATTCATCGCTCAAATATTCTGTTCCATTATTTATACGAAGTGTTTTTATTTTATTATCTGATTGATTTTCAACTAAGGCTTTGAATTCTTTGAATTTACTTAATAATTCAGATTTCTTATTTAACAAATAAACAAATACTTTTCTGGTAAAATCATCTATGAAGGTAAGAAAGTAGCGGGCTCCTCCAAGGGATAACACCTCCATTGGCCCACACACATCTGAGTGTATAAGTTCTAGCTTTGCTTATGCTCGGGAACCTTCAGATGATAACGGTATTCTTGTTTGCTTTCCTTTTAGACATGATATACAAATCACTTTCTCCTTATTTTCCAGGTTCAGTCCTGCTGTATCTGTTAGTTGGTTCAGATCATCAAAATTCAAATGTGCCATTCTCTGATGCCATAAATAACAATCATTCTCTTTTGATGCAGATATGTATGCTGAAACACTATGTGTGTTTAGCTTGTACAAATTGTTAATCATCTTGGCAGCTCCAACTTGTTCATGGTTTCTATTCAATATGCACTTGACAGCCATTATTTATCATTTGACTGACAGAAAGAAGATTGATAGCCAACTCCGGAACGAAGAGAACATTTTGAACCATTATTGTGTCCGCTTTTCCATTCTTATCGACCACAGTTAAATTCACCTTTCCACAAGCCTTCACTAATAGTTTCTTGTAGTCAGCTTCTTTGATAGTGCTTATTGGAGGTGTTATTTCATCATAGAGCCAGTCACGGTGCATTGTCATATGCATTGACGCTCCAGAGTCGATGAACCAGCTGCTCTCATTGTTTGTTGTTGCAGAAAACACAGCGACATAACCGGAGTCCTCATTTGACTTCTGTTCCTTCTTCTTGTTTCGACAGTATTTACTTATGTGCCCATATTTGTTACACACAAAACACCTTGGACCTTTGCTTGACTTATTGATTTTATCTGGAACTTGTTTGGCATACTGCGACTGACTTCCTCTTCCTTTGTTGACATATAGCGCAGTAGACTCAGAGTTTCTTACATCTTGTAGAAGCTTAGTCTTCACAGAATCAGCTGTGATTGCCACACCGGAGCTCTCAATGGCCATTATCATAGGTTGATAGACCTCGGGTAAACCAGCTAGTAATAAGGTTCCTAGCCATTCATCGTTTACATTAAAATCAATATTTCGAAGTTTGTGACCTGTCGACATAATTTTATTCACGTAGTCTTCTATGTTTTGACAACTTTCAAGCGTTGTGGTTATCAGATCCCTCAACAATCCAACTCGGCGTGTTAATCCTTTGTCATCGAACGATTTAGCTAGGTTATTCCACACTTATCTCGCATTTTTCGCTTCTTGTATATGTACATAATTGATGGGATGCACGAGTAGAATAATCTTTGACTTCGCATTCGTATCAAGGTTTGCATCGACTTCTTCTGAGGTAACACAACTCCATAATTCCTCGTGTTTAAGGTAAGTTTGAACAGCAAACCTCAACAAAGGATAATTATCTCTTCCTGTCAGCTTTTCAATCAGTGCCATCGTATTATTTGAGGACATTTTAGCTGATGTAGGAAATGGCGTGCGTTTTTGAGGCACGCAACCATATGCCGGGTTTTAGGTTACACTTTTTCACTTTTCAAAACTTAACACTTTTACTTTAATTCTTTTGTCCTTTTTCACTTTAAACGTCTTTGAAAAGGAATCAGGTGGCCTGGGCCAATAACCTGTTAATTTTTAATGAATAAAGCAAACTAAGTTTTAATTAAGCGTTTTATTGTTGAGAGAATTCCAGACAACAAAGTTTTCCAAAACCATAGAAGTAACATAGAGCTATACATGGAGATGTTACTTATCGGTAAAACAGAGATCAAGTTTATTAATACAACATATACCATTTTTGAAAAATGTTAACTAAATGTTTCTTCTTTCTTAAAAGTATTATCATCAAAGTTTATAACAGGATTTCTTCAGTTAAATTATTGAGCTTATGAATGTCCAAGGCTGCTTCCGCTAAAGCTTCATAAATAAATTATTTTGTGCATCTTCAATAATTTATTACTCTGATGCTTCTATATCTTTTAAGTGTTCTTTTATTACTTCTTTAGCTTATGTTTTGAAAATAAATTAGTTATTTAATTTATACCATTCTTAAAAAAATTACTAGTAAAGCATTGCAAATTTTTTATTTTATTTAAATATAAATTTAACAATCAAAACATTTTATTTTAATATTTACTTCAAAAAATTTTAAGTTAAATATAGCAACCGCTAAAACAGTCTCTGCTGTGCTATGTTTATTTAAGTAGTTAAGCTTTTCAGAATTTCATATAATTTTTAGTATATTCGCTAGTGCATTGTTGAAAAATGTATAAGTTTATATCGTGTATTAGGATAAGAAGAAAATAAATTAATATATACTGTTTCTTCACAGTGCATAAATGGTTTTGTTTAATAATCTGTGTTAGTTTTATTTTAATTTGATTATGTTTATTTTGGTTTTCTAAATGACTTTAAATATATATGTTATCCACAAATACATGTTTTTTTTAAAATATGTATTGCCATTCAAATAATGGTCATTTTTGTAAACATTAGTAAAAGTTTTACTTTTATTATTATGATTCCCATTAATATTTTTATGTAAGATTATTAAATAATTTGTTTTCTTTATTATAGATTCTAAAGATATAAGCTAGGCAAAAAATTTATTTTTAAAATGTTATTGAATTATTTATTCAAAATAAATTTATTTATTTTAAATAAGAATTTTTAAAAATATTAATTTAATATTTTAATGACAATATCTTAATTTTTGCGACTGTGCATTTTTTATTTTTCTGTATTTCAAATCATAAAAAAAAATATTTAAAAAAATAATTTTTATGAAATAGTGTTATTTAGATAACTTTGAAGATATAATCATTAAATTATTTTCTTTATATTTGGTTTAGTTTAAAGAGCGATATATGGAACATTTTGTCGATAGCATTTACCGATTATCACAAACTCTTTAAACTAAACCAAATATAAAGAAAATAATTTCATGATTTTATATATATATATATATATATATATATCTTTTATACACAGTTGAGATCTTCTCTACACATTCGACTCTCTCCTTAAGAAATGTAGGAAACCTGCCATGCATTTATGAGAAGAAACTTTACCATTCGTGCCCTTTCAGTGCATGTTACTATGATGTGCTAAATTTGCGAAAATATTTTAGTGTTTTCGAATATCAAATTACTCAGTTAGTGCCACGTAAGCCACACGGAATGGTATTTGAATATGTTTTATCCCTATTTTTCTGTGTAAAAATTGTTCTCGTTTATCAGTAGAGTATTAATGGAACTTGCTATTCCGCTCTCCTGCCTTCATTTATGTAACGAAATTGCTGCCATGCCCTACTACTCTATTTTATTCCCTAATATATATATATTATAAAAAGTTATCTAAATTGAATAACTGTGAATTTGATTAGTAATATTAAGTTATATGAGCAATCAATTTACGCAATATCTATGTAACATTACTTAATTTATGCCAAGGAAACTGCATTACAGACACTTGTACACTGAAACTTCGTTGTATGACAAATGTAATATATTTGTGCTGTAATAAAAACATTCTGTCGTAGTAAAACACAAGTTCACAACTATTGTTAAGGTTAATAACGGGAAAAACAACGCTTTGTGATCATAGCAAAAATGTTATAAAGGAGTGTAACCGAAGTGCACCTTAGTAAACAAAGTGTAAGTTTGCGTTTTCGACAAAAGCGAATATGTTTAGCTGATATATGCATGTTATTCATAACAATCATGCCTGTTATTCTTTGGGCAAATATTAAATGTACATGATAAACGTTCTCAAAAACTTCTTTAAAATAAAGCTGATATGATGTGAGTTATTGATTTATAGCTTTACGAAGAAACCATGCTGTGTATGGCATAGGTTCACTTTTTGGAAATGCTTTTGGTGAGTTTATCATCTTCTTAGTTTCGGTTACTCGAGCTGACTAGTTTATTTACTTTAAAGCTAACTTTAAACACCATTCTTGAATTTGTCATAATATGGGGTTGGCAAGTACGGGTGATATCTTGCTGTTTTTACACAGAACAATGTGACTGTCTTGTAGCAGAAATGTTCTAGCCAGCTCGTCCTTGTCGTTTCCATGCCAAGCTCGCCTGGAATAACAGATAACCAAATGAAATTTGTATTAAAAATTCATAATACATTTTTTTTAATGACTACGTGAATTGTTAAATGAAATAGATCTTCATATTTGTACAGCAGCAATCTCTTATTGTAATCATTGACATGTTTTTTTGCTTACTTTCATGCGGGGTAACCCTTCAAAAATGCCACAAAAAAAATGTATTAACAAAGAAATCAAGTTACGAAATGAGGCCTTTATACCTTGTTTGAATCACTCATGCGATATTGCTGATGTTATTCTTAGAATACCTTGAGTACTAACTTTGTTAATTTACTTGTTTCAAATTTAGTTTTATTTGTTGTAGGCATGTTGTAACACACCTAACATGAATACGAGCCTGAAAATAAACAGGATACACCACAAAATTGAAGTTTTGTTTTTTATTTTTAATGCATGCTCCTAGCCTGCTCACGTTTACTTCAAATTATTAGAATAATTTCAATAATTAATTAATTTTTTATTTGTGAACGAGAAGGAACTGTTGTTTTCTATGCAAGTTTCAAGACTGTTGTATTCGCTTAATGAAACCAAGTATCTACATTTGTATTTCCTTTCTTGGTTCTTTCGTTTGTTTGAGTTTGGTGTATTCTTTACAGATTGTGTTGTGTACTCTTTGTGTTGAGAAAGTACCTTGCCAGCCATTTTTTTTTGTTGGGGGAGGGGGGAGATGAGTAAATTTATACAATGTGTAATATCACATGGCGGTAGCGCTATAGTGAGCCGAGTATCCTCGTATCTACTATCAGCGTGTGGGCTGAACACGATGACAAGCATTGTACTATTCTTTATTTCTTACATTTTTGTCTTTGAGGATGAGTTAATATTATATATCTGTGTTATTGGATCTCTGGCAAGTTGCTCCAATGACAATATTTCGCCGTTGATGAAACTCCAGTGCAGTGAAGAGAATTACTTGTAGAATGAATGGTCGCAGCAACTGCCAGCATCAGAGTATTCCCAGATATTTATGAAGAGCCTGGCAGAACATTATCATTATATAACGAATTCGTCGGCTGCCACTAAACCAGTAAGTTTACGGCGAAGAACAACTACGTATGTATTAACAGAAAATATTTATTGATATGTTTCATTTACATGGCAATATTAATACTAACAAATAATATTAATTTCATCCATACTAAACAATTTTCATATTTATTCTATAGCGCATTCTTCAAACGAAATGTACTGATAGTCAACGGACTTACAGAAGTCCGATAAAATATTTACAACTTATAGATTTATTTATATTTATCTTATATAGCTGTTTTTGGAAATGCCCAGACAGCCCACGGAATTTATATACTGTTAGATTATTTAATAGTTAGACAGTTAATTACTGTAATTTTTTAAAAAAATTTTTATTATAAATATTTTTGGAAGGAAGGAAACTCAGTAAAACCTTTTGAAAGAAAGTTGTTTAATGCACCATTTAGTTCAGTAAATATACTGAGCACCGAAACTTAAAAATACATCAGCTATAAATTATACTATTAATAAAATAATACGGTTAACTGTGGCATAATATGCGTTGAACATCATCCTCATTATTTTAAGTAGTAATTATTTTTAAAATGTTCTATTCTCTTGTAAGAAAAAAATGCTATCCATACTTTTTATCAAGAATAAATTGGTACCTCGCACAAACATCTGAGGCCACAACAGATAAACTATATAGCCAATTTGATTCTCTAAATATCTACGTTCGTGCATAACATTTATAATAAACATTCATCGGTGTTATAAAATGCACTTCAAACCCATTAAATATGTACTCATTCGTTAGGTTATTCGCACGAAAACTGACATCCATTTTAATCATAAAAGACACGATGCAATTTTTGGTATGTTGCAATTGTTTTGTGAACATAGAAAGTATTATGCAATAAATAAAAATAACGGAAACATTTATAACGAAAATTTAAACGAGGTTGTCTGCTTACCACTGCAAACATTAAAATTTATGATCTGTAACATTTTCATACAATTGCAATTTTTTTATTGTTAACTATAAGATGAAAATTAAATTATAATTATTTTCCTTGAAAAAATCAACAACCTTTTGTTTAATGCATACTAAATGAAAAATTTAGTAATATTTCGTTTCTGTGAAATTGTTGATTTGTGTTATTACTACTTTAGTCAAGTAGGCATCTCACAAAAATGCGTGCGTCTTTTCGCCTCCAAAATTTGGTTCTCCGAAATTAATGTTAACACTCTTTGTACGTTGATAACAGAGAAACTGATGATACTGTGTGTATTTGATGATATAAAGACAACGCTGGTTGCGCGCGAATGTAGAAATTCAGCTGAAGTCTGTTCCATGTGGAGCCACGAGCTGTAGCACTGCAAGAGTAAAGTAAATTGAGATGACAAGGTTTTCTTTCGAGCGAAGTAGGGGGTTTTAAAGTGGAATTGTGAGAAAATAACTTAGGTGCAGAGACGATGGAGGGCAGATTTTATATTGCGCCACTGTCGTGTGTACCAAGGATACAATAAGGTAATCAGTTTGAGAGGGACGGACATATGTAAAACTTGAAGACAGGGCAGGGCCGCAGGAGAAGAACGAGAATGGACGACGGAAGTTTGGGGCTGTGTTGAACACATTCACACATCCCCCCGGGAAATCGAAGTTAGTACCGTAAGCGGCGCGTTCATCAGGTGTCAGTAAATAAAGTTTATATCGCATTTTAAAGCAAGTAAAGTGAAAGCTCTTCATTCTGACGTTACTTCACGCTCTGAATGAAGACGACCCAGATAGGCGTGTCGAATTTTGTTAGTGGGTTGTGAACATGTGCAAGAACAAAGAACATTTCTCTAACACAATTATTTGGTCCGATGAGGCAACCATTAAACTGAATGGGACTTGTCAACTATCACAAATGTTTGTACTGAGACGATGAAAATGCGACATTGTGGTTGACCAAACAGTTAATCTTTCCGGGTTAACAGTGTGGTGCTGTATGTCTGCCAGAGGACTTGTGAGGCCATTCTTATGTGATCGAATAGCGATAGGTGAATGTTACCTTAACATGTTGCAAGTAGACATTGTTCCTATTGCTCACCAACTCTACCCAGATGATGACTGCGTTTTCTGGTAGGACGGTACACCACCACATCACATCGAGACGTACGATCGCTCCTGGATAAAACATTTGTTGGGGGGTGGACAGGCGGAAGAACTGTTGAATATCTACCCAGATCTCCAGGTTTAAAGCCTTCAGATTTTTATCTGCGGTGAACTCTAAAGAACATTGTGTACGCCACAAAGCCACAGACACTCGATGCCATGAGAGATGCCGTTTATCAACGTCTGTGAATCCACTTCAATGAAAACCGTTGCTGTTGTTTGTCCTTCTAAAGTGTTGCAGACGGCGTCTTGCTGCTGACAGTGGGCAATTTGAAAATTTGTAGCTGCAATTAACATTTTAACACACCCATAGTTGTGCTTATGGCAGCAAATAGAAACATTTCATCATATTGTTTTTAATATTTTCTTTGTTATTAACCTTCAAAGAGTGTAGACATTAATTTAGGACACACGGTGACAAAAAACATAATCTATGATTTAGTGAATTCATACTTATCTTTCTTAAAAAAACGTTTTCTGCCTGTAGAAGTCATAAATAATTTTCTTGGCGAAGATTTATATATATATATATAAAATTTGTACGAGGCCAGAAATTAAAATTAGGTTTCAATGCCTTAGCAGTTCATTTTCTTTGTTTTAGAAAGAATAAGAATAGCTGCTGTTTTCATATTAGTAGTAATCCTAAAAAGATACATAATAAAAAATGTATTTTGTATGTGTGTAAAGCTGAAACTAATTTACATTATTGAAACTTTGTAAATACTGCAAAAAAAAATTGTCTTATCTTCTGAATATTAACACGAAAATATGTAATTTTATTCTTGAATTTTATTATCTGAATAGTTACTTACATAACTTACAATTTCATTATTTGAAATTCGGCTTTAGAATATTTTGAGCAAGTAAATTATGAAAAACTGTTTTTCAATCTTCCTATATTTCCTGTCCAGGTTATATTTTCGCATTAGTTTCACCAAGTGGGGATATATATCGCTGTTTGTTGCATTCAAGACCCTAACAGAGTCATATATATCTGTTTTTGCTAAATAAGGTGTGTAATATAACCAAACAACCTATTCTAAATATATGGTGCTTAAGTTAACTGGCCTCTTAATATATGTATGAAAAAAATATAATTGTCAATTAAAAAAAATTGTTTTCTCCATTTTCAAATATGTATTTTAACTTTAAATCACACACATATTTGGAACAGTTATATCTTGAATTTAAAATAAATGATCCACTTTTTATGTACTTTTAATTTAATGAACTTTGTTACATATTCATAGAAACGTTTGCACGTTTTTAGCAACATGGTGTTTATTTTCCCTGGTTTTCTGTTATGAAGGATCCACAAATGATACGCTGCAGAGATGATTTTGCTACATGGCCAAATTTTTTGTTTCTTTTATGACTTTAAATTAAAAATTATCTCGTTCAGAAAAGCGACGTTCTTCACTTTGAAATCCATTTATAGCCATTTATTGAATAAAATATAAAATACACTACATAACTTTAAGTTGGGTAAGGGATAAACAGTTCATTCTCACTAAGAATTCCACTTATTTTCATACGTGTACAGCATTAACCGTGAAAGGCTAAAGCATGCCAGCTTCCCTTTATATAGGTCGTTTGTTAGATACCATATGGAACACATGGACCCAATTTGTTTTTCCAATTTGTTTTCCATCTTCATTCGAGGGAATAATGTTGTAGTAAGAACGTTTCGGGCTCGTTGCCTAAAAATACAATAAGAATATTTGGAGTAGGACGAATCCGATACTCATAAAATGCAACATTAAATATATTTTCATAGTCTGAAATTATTAGGTGTCATTATTATCAGTTTTCAAAATGTAGATTGGGAACACTATATTTCCACTACATAAAAATTATGTCAATGTTCGCTATTATAATTACTGTTTAAACGTCATACATTGCTAATAACCATATCAAAACAAGAAGTAACTGATATCACTAATTAGCGTACATTCCTCTAAATGGGTGCAATTGATTTTTAATAATGTTCTTAAAATCTTATATGGTAGGTAGGCCTTGCAACAGTAGTGAGACAACTAAAAATACATAAGTGCCTTACCCACGATTCAAACCCAGAAAAACTCGTACCATAAGATAGTGTGCAGTCAAATAAATTATGGAAGTCAGATTCGGTGCATCTGTTTCGGATTTTATAAGTCTAATGTTTTGAATTATATAATTTGGTTATACGCTTTTCACAGTAACGTTGTCACATTTAAGGCCCCAGTTACTTTTTCCTTTCACTTTTTTTAACCTTTAACTACTTTTTCAAAATAAATATTGCTATGCAAGTAAATATTCTGTAGATATTCCACCGCACTTGGAAGTTAAGGTCTAAGTTTGAAATAAAACATATTTATTTATTACATTTCCAAATGAGAGGGCTTTCAAAAGGGCTCACTTTACCGTGAATAGCCTATACCTGAAATATTTACAGGGCCATAATTTTATAAACTAGTGACTGAGCCATTTAACTCATGTAAATTTACATGGCCTACCGTAGATATATTTGCGTGAATAATTTGGTGGGCATCCGTTCATTGGTCCTTTGAGTATGGCATTAAAACCTTGTTTTCTTATTTAGTGCTATTTAACAAAATTCGCAAAAAAAATGTTCTGTATACTTTGCGTTCAAAAGAAACTATCAGTGTTAAATGCTTGGTTGAATTTGGTTAAATTGTTTAATAGCTAACACCAATTTATCAAAATATTTATATGGTCACCAATCTGAAAAATTGTGTGTGACCCCACTTAATCATATAAGACTACATGGCGTCCTGTATCGCGTATGGTGGGCAGAATTTGGTGGAAATTAGTTGAATTTTTCCCGAAATTGCAAAATGACTAACTTACTCACCTGGCACTGTTTTGCAAAATGACAGGCAAATAAAGGATCTCTAGATACATAATTAATGCTTCTAATGAAAATTGTGTTCAAAAATTTGCTGAATTTTTTTAAAATAGTTTAATAGTAGATATAACATACTAACTGACATTATTTATATAAACACTATTAAAAAAGCCTGCCGCACCTGAAACGTGTCATTATAATACCCTACTCTAGCACTACTTGCATGTAAAATTTGGTAGGATTCAGTTGATTAGTCCTCGTGATATAGCATAAAATATCTCGATATTTTTTGATGTGCCAATCTTTATAAATGGAGGACAAAAATGTTATATGTTAGCACATTCTAAGATTGTCCTAGATATAAAACAAAGTTAAGTCAAAATCAGCTATATAGTTTTTTTGGCTCTTCAGTGTATAATGCTTTAAAAACTAATATTTACAGCATTTAGTTTTTGTCGGGATTTGTCGAACAGTATGGTAGATATAACAAAGAAACCTTAAATATTTGCAAGGCCGCCAATTTTAAAATGAATGCCTGGTAAAATTGAATTGCATAGGTTTACATGGTGTACCATAGGCCATATCAGATGAGATTTCGTTGAGTAATTTTCGAGATACCACGAAAGCGCTTTCTTTTTTCATGTGTTGTTATCTTCCAAAGTGGGGGACCAACAACAATATCCATTTCTATTAATAATGCTAACATCATGCACTGACAACAAGCACAGTTTAGTTTCAACAGTTTTAATGGTTCGCGGGATATAAAATATCAAACTTAATTTTAAAATGGTCGTCATTTTGAAACTAAACGCCCGGCGTGGTCGAAAACTAAAATAGTCACATAAAGTTACTAAGTATTATATGTGTACCTAATTTGGTGAAATTCTGTTAATGTGTTCAACAGTTTTTAGGGGGAAACACACACGTCCCGAACATACTGTACCTACACATACACACACAGGCCAACAGAGAGGAAAGTGATCTCATAAGCCTTGCTTTCCTTCAAAAAGGGGCTAAAAACTCTCCAGTGATTTGTTTAATGTGAAGTTCAAAAATTAGAGTGAGTAAGTGGAGATATTTGGGCGGCTCTTAACATCCAGATCTTGAGAGTCGGCAAGGGTGAAGTAAGGTGTGTATGAAGCAGCACCGGAATGAAAGGGCCGGGTAAACGGGAGATCATCCCCGAGAAAACGCGCCAGCACGATTCCCACACGCAATATCCGGGGGCAACCCCGCCGGGAATTGAAACCTATTCCCATAGGTTGGAGGCAAGTAGTTCAACGATTACACTGATAATTACAGAGCGATATATAAAACATAATTTTCACAACACCGTTTTAAGACTACTCTCCGAAGGAAAGAAACGGTTATGAAATCTCTTGTCTGTATATGTGTATATGTGCATAGGTGTCCATGTGTGTATCCCTCCTATAAACTCTTAAACACATGAACCGAATTTTACCAAACTAGGTACGCACGTAATACTTAGCAAGGACATCTGACGTATATCGTTTTCTACCACGCCAGGAGTTGATTTTCAAAATTGGCGTAAAATTTAAACATATAGTTTGATATGTCATACCTCGGGAAACTTTTCGATCGATTCAAAACAAATGTTGTACTTTGGCAGTGCATCATGTAAGCATGCTATTAGGTGGTGGATAATGGTGTTGTCCCCCATTTTTTATGAAAACACAACATGAATAAATATTGCCTTTACATGATATCTCAAAAACTACTCACCCAGTTATTGTCTAATTTTGCAAGTAAGTAATACTATAGTACGCCATGTAAATGTATGTTACTTCAATTGAGTAGGCACTTATCGTCAAAACGGCAGCCATTGTAATATTTAAGGTTAGTTATATATATATATATATACCATACCGTTTAACGACTTTCGACACTTTTTTTTCGAATGTTTATATCACGAGCAGCATATGTGTCAACACATAGTCACCTGTATCCTCCATTTTGTAAGATAGTGGCACACGAACAAAAAAGTTTTTGTCATATCTCTGGAAACAATTGACGGATTCCTACCAAATTTGGTCAACAGATAGTACTCCGGCTAATATGTAACCTGGTACGTTTTAGGAACGTCGGACACTTATTTTTAATATGGCGGTCATGTAGCCATTTAAGCTAATTATGTTTTATCATTGAAAGCATTTAATAAATTCGAAATTAACTTTGCTTGTTTACAGTATATATAACAATTGTCAACTGTGTCTACACGGAAACACGTTTGTCCACCTTTTTTAAGCTTGTGCCACTGGAATAAATGAAGTTTGTATGTCATATCTCGAGAAACAATTCACTGATTCCTATCGAATTTGGTCAACAAGTATTACTGTAGCAGGTGATGTAAATTGGTATGTGTTAAGAAGCTGAGACATTTATTTTCAAAATGACGGTATTCAAAATATTTTAGGTTAGTAAACCTTATCATTAGACTGATAACATGCAAACCTGATGCTCCGAATCCTACCTCCGTAATGCAGGTGTTTGCACACTTGTTTATGCTACGAGGTTTTCTGGGTTCGAGAGCTACAGGAGATCGGCGATCAGCATAAGCACCGATTTTACAAGGCATACATGCCCTTTAACAAGTTCGACTTCGGCAAAATTAAGTGCATGTGGCCTTGACCACAGGTGATCAGAACTGTGACTTATTAGTGACATTTAACGTAGAAGTTCGAGAACACTGAAAGAATTCGAAAATTTTAGAAACATTTTTCTCCTGTTTCCTCATTATTTCTCTACCAATTCAGCCGCATTTGTTGTATGTATACAACATACTGAAATATGTAAATTTACTGTACATTTATAACAAAACTGAGTTAAATATTCGTATTTAATAAATTTCATATAAATATAAAAGAGTTTTAATACTATGCATTTTGTATTTGAAGTTCAATTTTTCTTTGTCGCTTGTGCATTTCTCCATTACATGGTTCGACCCTTACACCTTTAGAATGCTTGTCAATCTGCCTACTCGACCCCAACAAAAGTATCCAGTCATCTGAATATTTTATATGCAATAACTAAATTACATGTTTTAATATGGAGATTACATAAACACTAGGTAATAAAATATTAATTGAACACCTGTTAATATATATCACCATCTTCTCCAAAAATTTCATTACATTTATTTTAATCTTCAATAACCCTTCCTCCTGAAATACATTTCCCGCATCACTATTGCAGGTTTGTAGACTCACTTGTATGTTAGTAACTTCTGACCTTTATGTCTTCTGACATTAAACATGACCATTACCTCAAAATTATAATAGTATTTTTATGTGATGACCAGTTTCGTCTCACAAATGCCATACTCACCAGCCTGGCTCGATGGTAGAAATTTTAAATTCAATCATTACCATACAAAACATAATGTAGAAGCAGAGAAAAATAACAATACTTTAAACCTTAATGTTTATTTTCTTGAATCTTTAGGTGAAACGTGACTGAGAGATTATGGCCAAGATCTATTAAAATCAAGGTCACATCTACTCTACTTAACCGTATTCCAACTGGTATGAGAAAGCAGTGTACCTGGTCGACTTGACCCTTAACCTGATCATCTGTGGTCCTTTTTATATAACATTGCCCTTAAACCACTATAGTGAATTTACTGATAGTGTTACCACAAAATCTGAGTTATACGTTATATTTCCATCTTAAACTCGAATCACACAGCCAAACGATTAGGTTTTCTTAACCTCGGTGACGACGTGATATAAAATAGCTTACATTCCAATTTGCTGACATGAATAAACATGTATCTGAAACTACTGAACTAAATTCAAGTAAATGTTTTCTAAATAATTCCAAGGTGGGGATGGAATATGTCCAGTTACATTAAAAAAATTAACGCATTTCTATGTGCGTTGTACCACTGTATCGTTACCATTTTGACAGCATTAAATAGCTCAACGGAAGAACACTTTTATTAACTGGTTCTGCAAAACTTGTAATATTACTCTATACGTTTGGATCAAAGCATATTTCAGGTAAGCAAACTTATTTCTAGGACGGATTGTTCGCCTATAGCCAAACATTCCTATTTTATATTCAAACTGTTATTTTTACGCATTCCGAAGTACGTTTTTACGATGTCACGCATGATAGTGTATTAGGCAATATCTCGAGATATCTAGTTTTCAGAAATCCTAAAATATCATTAGAAAAATTTCTTGTTTGGAAGTTGACAAAGAAAAAAAAACAGTTAAATTAAGCAACATAATCGTTATCATCAGTGCGTAACGAATTGTGTTTCAATGATTATCCTGTATTCATTGTGTGTTTTTATATTTGCCATTTTTGAGAACATTTTCTGTTGAACTTATAGAATTATGAACGAATAAACACATTTTAATTTTATGTAGAGCGTACCAAAACTTTGGTTTTAGATTTTTTGGTGTTGTTTATGATATTACTTAATTCTAAACATAGTTAGATGGATTTAAACTTAGGTTATAACGATAATATTTCACAAAAAAATTATAATTATGCCTAAAGATACCTCGTTTTCATTGGCCTTGACTCAGAACATTATTTATTTATAAGTTTTCAGACCATTAGAATCAGCATACAAATTGTGTATGCTGATTAAGTGTAAATGTAATGACGCATGCACACCCTTCGCTACGAAGATTTTTTTCTGTTTCGAAGGAAATATTCTTCAATTAGAATTGTATTGTAGTTAAAGGTTTTAAGTTGATATGATTATGCGTGTTTTAAATCACTGAAAATTACCTTCAATGATATAGGTAAAATTTCTGCAGTAACCACAGCTAGTGACAGTAAGACCCACGAGTGTTTTTATACCCATTTGCTAAAAAGGTAACGTCGTTCTTTAACTGTTTTTACAGCCCTATCTTAGGCGCTTTCAACCAAACCGGATAAGATGATAACGGTAGCTAACCGAGTTTTCTCATTCCGCCATAGGTTGCCTGCTTAGGTTATCGTCACGTTTTAAAGCGGAAATAACGATAAATGCTTACTAACGACGAACCAATCAGTTGTATGTTAAGAGTACTAATGCGTCGTCAGAAGACGCTGCCGTTTCCTAAACAAGTTTTTTGCTTGTCATCCTTCAAATGACCAAACTTGGAATCCAACAGCAAAATTAATTAGCAGAATAAAAAAAACAGCAATACAAACTTTCGTTAGAATTATCAACATCTCAAAACAGCCTAACACAAAATGTATGGTGGTTTTAAAAGTAATATGGTCAAGCATGCGAGTGACGGACAACAAGTAATCAGAGACTTCAGAGAGCAATATCGTACAAAGCCACGTATAGTTAAATTTACCTATACATATGTACATATATTCAAACATTTGTCTTGTTTTATCAAGTTAATGTGATCATGTTTTAGCTAGACGAATAATGCTAATTTATGGAAATGACTAATATTTTATTAAAGTAGGAAATACTACAAATATCTAAAGCTCTGAACGACTATTATAGGCCTAAATGCGTATGTGTTCGATACATCGTAACGACCGAAACTCTTAACTGGTCTCGAAAACATAAATAGTATTTAAAATAAATTAAATTCGATGTATTCTTTCAAAAAAATCTATTTGCTTGACAATTTATTTTGAACAAGGGGTGGGGGGACGAAGTAGCATTGACAAGTGACGTTGTTTTAAAAATTACTGGGCATCCATATTTAGTCAAATATTTCGCATAATTTCCATTTAAGAAAATTATCAGAGTTCACAAATAAATACAGACCATTAGTATAAAGCGGAAATTTACCAAAGTTAAAATTGCTTCAAAAGGTTTACTTCAGGAATAACTTGGAAACTACTCAAGTTCAATGAATTGTTACTTATATGAAAAGCTACAATAAATCTTATAATTTCCCCATGCTTGTTTGTTTTCTTAATTGCCTTCTGTTCGTCAACATTTTAAAGAAAATTACGTAAAAATGCTTATCTTACAAGGTTAACTCGTATCTGACTCCGTTAATTACTACTAACCTTTAAGCATAACAAAGTGGTAGAAGAAAACAATTTTTAACGCCAGTTATTAAGTCGTGATGACAATATAACATGCTAATGCCTTATCTGCGCTAAGAAGGGTCCATCAAATAGTATAGTACAGCAGACTTTAAAAACAAAAACTAACAGTATCAAAATTTCATCACAATTTTCCGCCCACATAAGACACTCATAAAGAATAACTTAAATTCATCGTAGCGCCACCTCCTGCCATTATACAATCGGTTATGGAATATAAAAACTTCGTACGCTTTCCTGACGGAGATTCGCTAAGAGTCGTTACAAATTACACTTCAACACGGAGGAAGCTGTTGTCCTATCAGATTGCACAAGTGTTCAGTGTACGACAAATCTGTTGACCGGATAGGCCGCGGAAAAGTTGACAGTTGATGTAAACATTCTTGCGGAAAACGAGCTGTGTAGGCGAGCGTCATCTTCTTTGAAACTAGCTCCTGGGCAGTCACCGTGGAGATATAACACATGAGACCACAGTGTATCTACAATATTCCTCTGTACAACCAGTGATTCTCTACATGCACTACATGCGATGGATTCCCAGACAACTACGCCGGAAGTAAGGACGTATGACACTACCCAGTGAGGCAGTGATTGTAGCCCTCACCGGCAGTTATCCCAACGTTGGAATGCTGGTCCGTTCCCGATAACGGCTTATTTAATCGCTGACTATAAAAACGTCACCAGTTTGAAAAATACCATGTTGCTATCCGTTGATAGCGTAGCAGATCAAGGCGATGATTTTCAGTTGTTTATAGTAATCCAAGTAAGCGTCTTTAAAGAAGCATATTTGCCTGCGCTGTGTACCTATAAGTAGTTTATATAGAGATGTTATGCTATAGGGAAGGTGCCACATGTCACAATATGGTAAACAAGGAAACCACTAGGATTGTACGTGCCTGTCCGAAAGTCAAACTGTGCTTGCTCCTGGTGACTTGTTGGGGCCATCCAGAACTACCCTGTCATTAAAAGTTACTTTCACTTTCCGACTGCTGGAAACACAATTGACTTTAAATTCTTAACGGGCCATTTGAAGGGCAATTCGACGCGCTGTCCAAACCACCTCTTTAATTAGTTTTACCCTTCCTCTCACAATATCAATACTACTAATATTATAAATGCGAAAGTCTGTGTTTGTGTGTGTGTATGTTTGTTAGTTACCACTCAGTTCCATAACAACTGAACAGATGTTGATGAAATTTGGCACGTAGATACTAAAGGTCCTGGAATAGGACATATTATACTTTTTATCCTGGAAAATTGTACGGTTCCTGTGGAATAACAACAAAACCTAATTCTGCAACGGCTGGGAACGTGACCGAAATATTTTTTCCTGTGGTGTCAGAGTTTATAAGGCCGCCCAAGGATCTCAGAAATGTCCAAACGACTGCTTTCAATCGATAAAAACCGGGACCGAATATTTAACGTGCCCTCCGAAGCCCGGAAGTATTAAAGTGTTATGCCACTAAACGGTCACCCATCCAAATGTGTGCCGCTGGGAATGTTGCTAAACTTTGGTGATCGATTAAGATTCCTCAGACCAGCGCAAAACAAGGTACACTTATTTGTAAAGCTACAACTTGATGAAACTCAGGTTTTGATTTCCATACAACGAAAGAGGAAATTATGTAACTACGCGATGGTTGCACAGATACACTCCAAAAACAATACCCTACTTCTTGGCTTTTGGGTAAAAAAATATTTCCTTACTTTTGGGTTACCGTTATCACTTAAAAACCTAGCCCAACATATTTTAATTTTATTATTCTGTTTTCACATAAATAAATTGTCTTTTCCCAATTTATTTATTAGTGTATCACTGTAAAACTCAATTGTACCCGGGCGAAGCCGGGCCGGTTCACTAGTTGTTCATAAGGCTCTATAATACGTCTTTTCTTGGTGTCTCGTTCATTAATCACGCCTGACAGGTATTGTACATGTTCTGAGGACATTTTACATGTGTCACATGAAGAGCAATAACAGCGCATTTGTACNCGCCTGACAGGTATTGTACATGTTCTGAGGACATTTTACATGTGTCACATGAAGAGCAATAACAGCGCATTTGTACTACGTATCTGAATGCAGCATCGCACGAAACTTTCTTTCGCATATCGTCCATCGATATATGTATTTTTCAGCTTGTGACCTTTAGGGAATCCGCAAATATTTTATGTCAAAGAATATATATACAAGAGAAACTGAATAGTAACCATTAAAAAAAAGTATCTTTCAGTTTAAGGCTATACCGTTATATTAATTCTAATTTCATATTAATAATAATGAGTTTACCTTCCTCATATTTCTTTAGTGAAAACAGCAGAAGCGTGAACTGAGTCAGTATTTTCATCGCATTACATCTTATCAAATATATATCAAATATTGCTACTGCCAAAAATATATATAATATAACTATTAAGCGGTGGAAATTTGCACCACACCAAAACAACATCATATTATGTCCATTTTTTAAATATCTCCTTTCGAAATAGTTCCATGCAACCGTCAATTTCTGTTCTGTATACTTATGTGTATGTAATTCGTCAGATAATTTTTGCAGGCTGAAGCATTTACGAGACGTGCTATCCGAACCTGAGTGTAAGGAGATGTGGAACTGTCTATGGAATTACCTGTCACAAAATACTTTGCTGCCACACGAGTAATTTTTCGTGTATTTGTTGTTGTTTTACTTCTGCTACTGTGGTTAGAGAACGTGCTTCACTCGCATCTTCGGCAATGCCTGTTTATGCACAGAGCCTTATTGTTTTTTGGTGAAATCTGGGAATTTTCTGTTAAATAAACAAGAATATTTACCATATTGTTCGAATAATATACTTACAGCGATGGTAAATTATTTTGCAATTTTCGATTAACTATTTATTTTTGTCTAATAGTTTTATCACAGTTTCTCAAAACAAAATAACCAAAAATGACAACTATCGGCAATACCACAATTCATCGCTGTCTCTTTCATTGGCTAAAATTTATCTTTGTAGGAAATTCTCCATCGAAAATGGCGCACGGCCAATTACGAAAAATCAATGAAAATGGCTAGCAATCGGCCAAATCTTTTGTAGAAACATACACACAAATAGCAATGCAAGCTTGAATGAAGAATTCCAAGGAATTTTCCAACGTGGCACATTTCCTTAGCTTTGACCAATTTTTTTATATAAAAAAAAATACCTTATACTTATTTACAATACGTATCCCGTAAGCATTTTCAAGTGAAAGTCATATACAAGAAACTGCAGAATCGATTTCAAGAAAACTTGTTATACTGGAAATACCAAACCAATTTTTATTTTAATGTAAGTGGTATATTTTATTTAACATTTTGAAAGATATCGGCATAACAAAAACCAAAAGTTTAATTTTTAAATATAAAAAAAATTCACTGGCATGTAGACTTAAAGAAGGTTTTTATCTTATCGCTTAAACTTAGGGTTTTTAAAATAAAACGTTCTTATATTTAATGTACACTCTAAATTCGAATAAGTGTAAAACAACTTATTCGCAGAGAAATTAAACTACCCTAATCAGTAAAAATGGCTACACTTAGAATCAGTGGAAAACCATTGATTGTTTAGTTAAAAAAGTTTCACTGATTGAATTAGTGACATAAAACAATTTCACTGATTGAATAAATGACGGCCAACTGCAGCGGCGAATTCAATATAGTTTTTATTGAATTTAGCCAATAATTATTAGAAGTGAACATATTTACGATAGTTTACTATTTATATTGCGCAAATTACCGCAATTTAAATAAAGTACAATTTATTCGCGGGTGGAAGTAAGAGAATACACACACCCTTACCCAATCACTATTAGTCCATGAAATTACCGTCTGAGCTACCAAGTCAACTTGAGACAAGAGAAAAATGAATGAAAAATTGCGTCATCGAAATCGTGTGGTTTTAAATTGTGTACCCTTACTTTTCGTTTTCGTTTTAATTGGTACGGTTAGGATTGTTAATACGAATAGTAAATATGAATGCAGTCTCTCCGCCAATTTAAATGCTGTTTAAACGTTCAAACAGAGCGTTCTGATGATTATATTAAAACTAAATAAAAGACGTAAAAGTGTAATGAAATATTTTATGTTCATCTTACCTTATTAAATGGTGTTTTGAAAGACGAAACACATTTTAAAAAGTATTTTGTATTTATTTTATTAGTTTACGCCTTGTTATTTCACTTGACACAAGTTGTGTAACGGCCATTTTTACACGATGATTAACTGATCCGTCAGTCTAAAAACAAATCACTGAAAAAGAGTAACAAAAAAAAATGTATCAATCAGTTCAAAATGTCACTGAAACAATAAATCAAGGAATATTGGCATTTTTTCACTGATTCATCAGTTAANTTTGTATTTATTTTATTAGTTTACGCCTTGTTATTTCACTTGACACAAGTTGTGTAACGGCCATTTTTACACGATGTTTAACTGATCCGTCAGTCTAAAAACAAATCACTGAAAAAGAGTAAAAAAAAAAATTTATCAATCAGTTCAAAATGTCACTGAAACAATAAATCAAGGAATATTGGCATTTTTTCACTGATTCATCAGTTAAATTCACAGATGTGACTGTTGAATCTGTCAGATACTCTTAACTGATTCAAACAGTGAAATTTTAACTGATTCTGATTTAGAGTGTAGTAGTGATATCGCAATATTTTAAGATTATTATATCCATAAATTGGTAAGGCCATTTCTCACCAAAACTCATGACTCAAATAATTTTATTAATGTTTTCGGATATAAATAGCCTCTTTCGCCCACAAATTTATGGGAAAACAGAACGTAAAGAATATACGACCTTTAGAATTTCTTCGGTTACTTCTTTAGAAAATGTTAATCAAATATGGGAGATAAGTAATACTATGGAAGAAATATTATTTTTATGCAAATTGAATAGTTCATTTTATTATTGCTTTTATACTAATGGCTTAATATATTTACTGGATGACCATCTATGTAATTCGAACTATTGAAGGGATATGAACAAAACACTTTTACTGGTATAAAATTATAAAAATATTTGTGTATATTATTAAATATGATATTACCTTTGTTATTTTAAAACGTAGTGTCCCTTAATATAATACAATATTATTGCCTCTGCTGTATTAAAAGAATTGCACATAGTATTCCTACTCAATTACAAAATTTTTGCGAATATAACACATAAAATTGTTGTATTTTATAATATCAAATTGTTTTTGATCATGGCTTTTTAAATAATCAGAGTACATTCATATGTATGCAAATAATAATTATTTAACAAAATATCTTATACCGCACTTAGAAAGCCTTGTAAGACACATATATTATTAATGAAAACATACACTGGAGATCCAAAAAAACTGGTATAAGCGTGCGTATGCAAATAACAGAGGTATGGAACCAATCAGAGTAACGCGATGTGGTCGGCAGCACCTATATAAGACAACAAGCGTCTGGCAAAGTTGCTAGATCGGTTACTGCTGCAACAATGGCAGGTTATGAAGATTTAAGTGAGTTTGAACGTGGTGTTAAAGTCGGCACACGAGAGATGGGATATAGCATCTCCGCGGTAGCGATAAAATTGGGATTTTCGTGTACGACCATTTCACGAGTGTACCGTGAATATCGGGAATCGGGTAAAACATAAAATCTTCGACATCGCTGCGGCCTGAAAAAGATTGTGAACGAACGGGACAAACGACTACTGACGAGAATCATTAAACGTGACAGACGTGCAATCCTTTCTCAAATTGGCGCAGATTTCAATGCCTCCTGCATACCTTCAGACATTAGTCGAGTCCATGCCACGTCGTCTTGCGGCACTTCTGCGTGCTCGTGGGGGGCCTTACACGAGATTAGGCAGGTGTACTAGTTTTTTTGGCTCTTCAGTATATTTCTCTCATCTTTGTTTTTGAATGTCTTCCCAAATAAAACTTCAATTTATTTAAATAATACCTAAAAATCTATTTACTGGTTTTCCATCAAGTTTAGCATGAAAATAGTGCTAGTAAATGCATTCCAATCAAAAACTGGAAGCTCTGTTTTTAATGGTTGAAAATAATTAAAAATAATATCTACATAATAATCTCCCTTACATATGTGTGCATTTATTTTCCTAATAAGCGAGACAGGACATCAAGTTATGTTCAAAACTACTTGTTATCTACATAAACGCCCATTTTATAATAGGCCAAACTTCGTCACTACAAGTACAGCCATGCAACCCGTCACATATATCTGCCGTCTCACCTCCGAAACAGAATAATGGGCGAACATCAGAGCTCACCAATAGGGATAGAGAGACGTTAAAATGGTCAGTGGTTCAAAAAGCCCAAGAGAGTAGTGTCCCAGATAGTCTCTGATATTCACATCCTTCTCTACGAGCCCATATAAAATAATTCTATTCTACGAGTGCTGCATTATGCGAACAGTCATTGCTGAGCAACAACTCCAAAATCATTGGCGTCACCGCGTAGTAATTTGAAACCACGGTGCCGCGAGCCAAGTAACTGCCTACAACAGAAGTAAAAACATGTTACGTGGCCTGATGAATCTGCATTTGCATTATTTCCGACCACCTGACATGGAAATGTTTTACAGCATTCCACTGGTAGCAGTGTTCCAATTTCTACCTAACTCAGTCAAAAGGAACACTGTGAAAATATTTTCCGTAAACTTACTGATATTTAATGAAAGTTTTTAACCTATTAATAATGTGGAAAATATACCATGTGTCCAACTCTCCGCCGAACTAATGTTGAAAGACTATCATGAACGTATCAGGAAAATTTTACCATTCGTGCGTTCTCAAAACGCGTGTACAGTGAAGTGCTAAATTTGCGAACAATTTCTTAGATTGTAATTCCTATTGATTAAAAATGTCAAATCACCGTAAATTTATTTCGTTTAACATGAGCATAGCTGTGACAACTAGAACCGGACACAAAAACCGAAGAATAAAAATATAAATATGCACATATATATGTACCATAGCACCACATTTCACATGGCTGCATTGGCCACTACCAAGCTTTGCATTATACTAAAATAGCATTCGGTGAGGTTGGTCGCCGGACGCCCCTCTAAGACCATTCCCCCACCTGTGATCGCACTCACCGGGGTAGTTAGACTAGAACCACAGGGGAGAGAATGCGACAACTGGCGAGGGAGCTATGGCCTAGCGATAGACCATATTATACAACTCCGTCGCTACAGAGGAGGAGAATTTGATTCTTTACGAAGCGTCTTTACAACCTTGTGTTATATTAGAGAGAAATGAAGACTGCCCCCAGAGAGGGGCGTTATCCAGGCGCATACTTCCCTCGCCGCCGCTGACATTGCGCTACACCTACAGGGGATAATGTAGAATGCTTGCATGCCGGCAATAATCCAGGATGACCTGTTATCTCGCAGGTAATGGAAGTTATCCGATTACCTCCGATGATTGGTGAGCCCAACTTACCAGCTTTATAGCCAATTTCAATAAGAAAGTCTGATTGATTTCGATTATTATTTAAGAGTGACGCGTGTCTACTATGTCATTTTTAGTAATGAGATTAATTTTATTCCTATATTGAATTTTGTGATTAACATAGACATAAAAATTTTACTCTGCAAACTGTCGTTGTAACTTAATTACGTGAAAGCTATGTACTTATATTAAGATTTAAAAAAAAATAAGACCTTTATTTTAAACTCCCAAACTGTTACGGACCTGGGTAATCCCAAATATTTGTAGCACTGCCTGTATGGACGTTATATATTATTAGCAATATTAATCTTTATTTCCGTTTAAGTAAAAAGGCTAATGAGAATTGTAATGCAAAGGTTCATAATTGGGAAGCTGCATCAGCATTTGCCAATAATAGGGGTGGAAACCCACTTGGGTAAATCAATCCTTGGTGTAGTCGGCCTGCCACGACTCTGTTAAAAACAGACGTGAGCACACGGAATTTTTTAAGGAAGAGTACAGTTTATATAGGGGAAAGTGATCCGTAATACCGAAAAACGGAACTGAACTCCATAAATGATACGGGATGTCTCCATATTTCGTATAAATTTGGATTTCGCGGACGGGCAATACGGAGTTTGCACGAAGTTATCTTCGCCATTGCAACCTGAATATTATCGTTTCTGCAGCATTTAGATTATCCGAACCCACTTATAACTGTTCCTTTTAACAATACAATTTATCATCAGACACTTGTAGCAGTTAGCAACACTTAAAACATTCAATATTATACTAATACGTATTTCGCCTTTCAACACTGAAGAGCCAAAATAATTGGTACACCGGCCTAATATCGTGCATCCCCCCCCCCTTCCCACCCACANNTCACACCCACAACAACGTCGTCCATCATTACCCACTTCTACAAACACGCAGAAGTGCCGCAAGACGACGTGGCGTGGACTCGATTAATGTCTGAAGAAATGCAGGAGGCAATTCACAACATGAAACCTGCAGGGTAGTCCACAAATAAAATCTGCCCTAATTTGAGGAAGAGTTGCACTTCTGTCACGTTTAATGATTCTCGTCAATCGTCTTTGGTCCCGTGCTTTCACGATCTTTTCCTGCCGCAGCGATGTCGAAGATGTGATGTTTTACCGGATTCCCGATATTCACAGTACACTCGTGAAATGGTGGTACGCGAACATCCAAATGTTATCGCTAGATCGGAGATGCTATGTCCCATCTCTCGTGCGCCAACTATAACACCACGTTCAAACTCACTTAAATCATGATAACCTGCCATTGTAGCAGCAGTAACCGATC
Organism: Clitarchus hookeri; assembly: GCA_002778355.1. NCBI lineage: Eukaryota > Metazoa > Arthropoda > Insecta > Phasmatodea > Phasmatidae > Clitarchus > Clitarchus hookeri. The sequence goes on along the minus strand of NQII01000486.1, from coordinate 369,554 downwards.
TAGCTGCCGACCGCATCGCGTTACTCTGATTGGTTCCATACCTCTGTTATTTCATACGCACGCCTATACCAATTTTTTTGGCTCTTCATTGTATAAACAACATACGTCCTTCATTGNCCTCTGTTATTTCATACGCACGCCTATACCAATTTTTTTGGCTCTTCATTGTATAAACAACATACGTCCTTCATTGATACGAGGAGGTCGAAGGTGAGTGGCAATATTCGTGAACTCCGCAAATTCTGTTTTGTGTTCAGAACTCACTCCAAAAAAACGCATTAAAATTTTTCAAAAGTTCTTTTTATACACAAACACACTTATAATGAAAACTAATTTTTCTTTAAATCCTGGTTCTGNAAAATTTTTCAAAAGTTCTTTTTATACACAAACACACTTATAATGAAAACTAATTTTTCTTTAAATCCTGGTTCTGCAAATTTATGGAAAATTCTGTGAAATTCACTTAAAGTACTTAATTGAAAAAACAACCTGCCCGTAATTTTATGGCGAGTTTTGTGAACAATTTTACCATCACATTTTAAAAGTGAACCTTCCGAATATAAGGCTTGCATACTTTGCATACTACCACATCAACTAGCACGTGCACTGTGCGTTACTCAACATTAAAATATAACCTTATTAAATTTTGGCTACATGAATTAAATAAATAGAAATTTATAAGATATAATCGTTCTCCGTGTTTGTAAAATTTATTTAATGAATATATTACGCCTTTTCGCGAACATTACACAGCTGTTCGCAGTTAATTCAAAACATTTCAAATTAAAGTTTTAAAAATCCCCTGTCTCTTGTGACATATATTTTAAGCGACGCACTGGCTGGCCTGCTTTCAGTGAAATTGGCACTGACATAAGGCAAGTAGTTCCACGTCTTAACGTTGTCATAAAAAGAATTCCGCGTGTGATGTGAGAACAAGTAATTTATTTCATTAAGTTTATATTTGTTTTATGCACGTTACAGTAATAATAAGTAAATTATCATATTAGTNACAAGTAATTTATTTCATTAAGTTTATATTTGTTTTATGCACGTTACAGTAATAATAAGTAAATTATCATATTAGTAATAATTTCGTAGTTTTTGATCAACGCATGCATAAAGTTAACTATCATGTCCGCTGCAATATTAATGTTGTGCATTGGGAGGAATGATACAAAATTAGAGGGAAATTATACTCGATGTACGGCTTTCAGAAATGTTTAGATAACTGTGGACAGTCCAGATAAGATTTCACGAATATTTACGCCAATTTGATCCAATATAATTATACGTACTTAAAAATATATACAACACATAAAATTTAGGTATTTTTAACCTGTGTGTATACCCTTCTCTCGTGTGTAATCCGCAAGCCTGCCTTGGGACAGGAATAATTGCGNAGGTATTTTTAACCTGTGTGTATACCCTTCTCTCGTGTGTAATCCGCAAGCCTGCCTTGGGACAGGAATAATTGCGTGTGGCTGACTACAATAAGTTATTCCTACCACAAATTAATTTCATCTGCAGCTGATATTATATTAATTGTGGACGAAGTTAATTTGGAGTTTTGTTAAGCAATTTTTCTATGTTTTTTTTTCCTGCGTTTATAGTGTTCACTAAGTGCTTGATAATATTCATACCGGAATATATGCATGGACAGTAAGATAGTTCAAAGAAATATGTACATTATATTTAATTTTACCCCCTAAATTATTACATAGTTCAGACAATTTGAAAATTATACTGAAATAAACATCTGCGTATTACTTAACAGTAAAAAATGTCAAAGGAACAGGTTCGTATGTGGGTGAGACACTAACTCAGTTACTACACTGGCTGCAGTACTGTGATGCAGCAAGTACAAATGTCGCTTTTCGCCTTTGCCAGTGTGGAGACGGAAACAGGATGGTGTTTGGCTGGCACGGACCGCAGAAGGGGAAGCTTTAAAAAGGGGAGCCAAACACGCATAAAAAGAATTGCCTGCTATTTAAGTAACTGAGGTATTTCCTGCCGTTTAACTACTTCCGTTAAAAAGTCTACTTCTTAAATGATGGTTAATACAAGCTGTACCGTTTAGCGGTCACAGAAATAATGACAGAAAATAAGAATTGGTTCATCTTATAAATTCAGTTTTTCGATAATGTCGTCTTTTTTGTAAGTATCTGTTTTAATAAAATCATGCCTTATCTTAATTATTAGAGCATCCAAGTAAAAATTGTTTTTTTATNTTTGTAAGTATCTGTTTTAATAAAATCATGCCTTATCTTAATTATTAGAGCATCCAAGTAAAAATTGTTTTTTTATATTTCGTGCACTTCGTCTGATTGAAAATTTATAATACATTTACCATATTGACTAGTTAAAACTCTTGTTTAAGTAAAACACTTTTGTTCCAAAACTTAAATGTTTATCAAATNCATTTACCATATTGACTAGTTAAAACTCTTGTTTAAGTAAAACACTTTTGTTCCAAAACTTAAATGTTTATCAAATTTAGTACCGGATCGATAATACCAAGTTTCTGCGTACGAGTATCGGTAGTCCAACCAGCGAATTTTATAATTCAATATTTTTCTAAAAGACCAAGCTTGAGTGTTGATAAAATATTTTCCAAATTTTAACAATAAAATCTATTTTAGTAGTGTAAGTTTGATTCAACGTTTTCAATCATCTGGCTACTTTCAGTTATGTAATGATTTTTACACGGTTTAAGAGGGGCTGAGAAGTATTTTTTCATGTTTAAACCGTGGCATCACAGCGTAATGCAAATCCCAACCATTTAGTGATGTTAAGAAATTAAACACCATATTCAGGGGAATCGTAAATCATCAATAGTTTCAATAGTCTAATTCTATGTGTACTCTAAATAACATAATACAATGTATAGTTTAAATTTATTTGAGCGAAAAATATCCCACCTTAATGGAAACTGAAATCGCTATGGAAAGACTGTGTCTGCGTACTCTTAAATTTTATTCTTTCATAGGTTAACCAGCGATTCATATTTAAAGTTTATTTAACTAGTCCACGTTAAAGGTAGTTAGTGGTTTTCACTGATTCGCCAATCATGTGATGATAAAAATGCTGTACTGTGTGATTCTAGTTTTATTGATTTGAACCATTGAATTAGATGTGAAGGTGTATTTTCAGTTGAAGCAGGTAATATTGTTTAGAAACAATAAATGAACATTGGTAACAACGACAAAAATCTTTAGAAACAAATAAATTTCTATGAATGCCATAACAACACATGTTAATAACTTAATTTTTGTGATTTTTTCCATTNCTTTAGAAACAAATAAATTTCTATGAATGCCATAACAACACATGTTAATAACTTAATTTTTGTGATTTTTTCCATTCTCATTTCACTGAATATTCTTTTTTTACACGTAAGCCTGGGGATCAAAAATTACACTACACTCACTGAGAAAACACTAGGACACTGGTAATAAATACATTTTTTTTTTTTTTATATTTTGCTTAAAATCAGCAAAAATTAAAAATACATGTATATTTATACTGCCGAGTTGCTTTCGATTAAAACATACGATAACATTAGTATAAGGATTTAACCGATTCGGGGCCAAGGTCCAGAGTCGGGAGCTGAGGAGCCAACACCGTCATCTTTTTCCGGCCGCCATCTAATTTTCGGACGCCATATTGTTTCTGGCTACCATATCGTTTNGAGCTGAGGAGCCAACACCGTCATCTTTTTCCGGCCGCCATCTAATTTTCGGACGCCATATTGTTTCTGGCTACCATATCGTTTCAATTACTTATTCTGTCACATATGCTCCACTCGCTCGACTACCATCTTGTCCACAATTTTGTTTTTCGGAAGCCATTTGGTATACAATCTAGTTTCCTCAATTACTCATCTTCATTCAACCTTAGTCGCCTTCGCTCCTTCCCGCAATCTTGTCCGCCCTCTTGTTTCCAATTACACACATTCGTTCAAACTTACTCGTCTTCGATCCAACCCACCATCTTGTCCATCATCTTGTTTCCAATTACTCACAATTGTTCAACCTTAGTAGTCTTCGCTCCTCCTCACCATCCTAGATTTCATTTNAGTTGCTTTCGATTAAAACATACGATAACATTAGTATAAGGATTTAACCGATTCGGGGCCAAGGTCCAGAGTCGGGTGCTGAGGAGCCAACACCGTCATCTTTTTCCGGCCGCCATCTAATTTTCGGACGCCATATTATTTCTGGCTACCATATCGTTTCAATTACTTATTCTGTCACATATGCTCCACTCGCTCGACTACCATCTTGTCCACCATTTTGTTTTTCGGAAGCCATTTGGTATACAATCTAGTTTCCTCAATTACTCACCTTCATTCAACCTTAGTCGCCTTCGCTCCTTCCCGCAATCTTGTCCGCCCTCTTGTTTCCAATTACACACATTCGTTCAAACTTACTCGTCTTCGATCCAACCCACCATCTTGTCCACCATCTTGTTTCCAATTACTCACAATTGTTCAACCTTAGTAGTCTTCGCTCCTCCTCACCATCCTAGATTTCATTTNTCATCTTGTTTCCAATTACTCACAATTGTTCAACCTTAGTAGTCTTCGCTCCTCCTCACCATCCTAGATTTCATTTTATCAGGCTCTATCATTCCATGTCAACCATCATGACATCATGCTCTGTCATTCCTTTTCACCTTAGTCACACTCTGATTACTCATTCTGTCACTTGCGCTTCACTCATTACTCACCTTCATTCGACCCCACCATCTTGAATTTTGTCTACTGCAAGCAGATATATTGTGGGACACGTGAATATTTTTCATTAAGTCAACTTAGTTCCAGCTTGTGTTAGGACTAAGAATATTTTGAACCTTGATTTGAACTTAGAGAAATTCCTACCTCGTGCAGGACTTGAAAAATTTTCTCCTTTTTTAGGAGACTTGCAATTTTTTTCATGTGTGTAGCGACTTTGCTACTCACACTGAACTTAGAATAATTTTTATATCCTATGTTGAATATGGAATATTTCTGACCTGTGTAAGACAAACACATCATGGCAGGACCTGTAAATTTATTCCCATACTCCTGTCCTATAAGCATATGCCATCCCTGAATAATTCATAACAGTTCAGAAAAATCAAACCTATCCTAACTTCACTTAAATTAACATAACCTAACTTCAAATAACCTAACCTGATTTCACATAACCTAACCTAACTTCACATAACCTAACCTAACTTCACCTAACCTAACTTAACTTGACCTAACCTAACTTCACCTAACCGAACTTAACTTTACCTAACCTAACTTAACTAACTTTACCTAACCATACTTCGAAAAACCTAATATAACCTAACCTAACTTCACTTAGCCTAACATAGCCTAACATGATATAACCTAACCTAATTTCACTTATTGTATCAATCATGTAGGAATTTTAGACACCTTATCTGTCCACTTAACTGGATATCTGCTGCATGCTCTCCACACCCTTGTGTAGGACATGTATGAGCCTGCAAAGCCCACGTCCTTCATTCAGTATGTTGATGCAAACAACCACTACATATGGTCGATGAGTCTTCCACTCCAGTAGAGGGACTTTGAGGGGATTGGTCTTGATATTGACACCATGTCAGTACCAGATTATGGAGATGTGGGGTATGCATTGGAATTTTATGTGATATATCTACATGATCTACACAAAGAAAACAAGGAACTTCCATTTCATCCAATAAGCAAGTGTCCGCCAGGTTCCCATCACACCAAGCTAATTACTACTTTTGGAAGACAAGGAATTCTACATTTTTTCATTTCACATCACAGAAGCAAGTAGTGAAACATGGCCTGTGCATCACAAGAAGTGACAGGGTGTTCAAGTTCAAGCAGTCATCCTGCTTGATACATCGGTAGCATAAAGACAACTATACATCGATATCAATTTTGAAAAAATAAAGGCTGGCAGGAATGAATTTTAATGTGATATTTTCAAGCTCGCCAACAATTCAGTGTTTGACAAACTAATTGAAAACAAGCGCTCAATAATCAGAGGATGGGGCTGGTTTGCAGTAACATGTGGCTGAGGAAACTTGTTGCCTGGCCTGCCTTCAAAGACCGTACGATAATTAAAGAGTATCTGACTCTGGTCTATCTTCATCATGAGAATATTCTGTTCGACAAGCCCATTTATACTGGCTTCAATAACCTTGAACTATCCAAAATTTTAACGTACAATCTTCATGACTGCATGTTCATACCACAGTATGGCAACCGAGTTGAGCTGGCATATATGCACACAAATTCTTTCATCTACCATATTTACACAGATGACTTATACTCTGACTTGTACACTGACCCTGCTTTCAGTTCTGAGTTCGACACATCTGGCTACCCCTCCTCTCACACCTTGTACTCGCCCACTGATGAAAAGATCCTAGGAAAGTTTAAGGACGAGTGTGAGGGACAGCCCATGTCTGAGTTTGTTGGCCTGCGGGCTAAATTATCTTGTTATAAGTGTGGAGATGGAAAAGTAACCAAAAGAGCTAAAGGAGTTCAGAAATTAGCAGTCATGAGTAAAATACGTTTTGATTACTACAAGACTGTGCTTGGCAACCAGTGCAGCATGAGATTTGCAGTTTCTAAATTACATCATACAAATATTACATATATTCCATGTGCACAAACAATTTGGCACTCGCCTGGCACGATGACAAGCGATGTATATGTGAAGAGGATATGCACACACTCCCACGTGGCTACAATGGTTACATATTTTGACGTGTGTCATTGATGAGGTCTCACCTTGTGGGGGGGGGGTAGAGAGGCTTAGTACCCAATTATACAGATGGCCATTCCAGGGAAGCTTACTTCGCTAGCTTGCTGCTAGCAAGATAAGAGGNGGCTTAGTACCCAATTATACAGATGGCCATTCCAGGGAAGCTTACTTCGCTAGCTTGCTGCTAGCAAGATAAGAGGGCAAGGTAATGCTGATGCACAACAGGTGAATGTAACTGGGTGACAGCACAGAAAGCATTGCATCTAGGAGGGGAGCACTTATAATGAAAAAAATGTTATTGTTTGTATATAGATTTTTTACATGTACACTATTAGCACTTGTTTTGATGTGTATAGTTATTACATTTGTTACCCACACTGACACATCGCACTTACTTACTTTTGTGTGACATCAGACTTTATAGTTCTCACTTTTGTAGAATTGGCACTTATATATTCCTTGTAAATATTTTTTGATTTCTGTATATATTTAATTATACCCGTATAGTTTCAATTTGTGTCGTATTGGTACCGATATATTTCTTGTACATATGTGTGACTAAAAGAGTTTTCACAAAAAGATTTTTGATATATAGTGGTTTGTAAGTTTTGCTGTTGTTTTTAAAAATTTTCATCATTGTTCTTTATATATTGGACTGTTTGTTTCAGCATTGCATCCCTGTCTGCACTACACCATTGAAGTTTTGTCAGTCCATAGTCCGGATAAAATGGAGAGGGCAATGATGTGGTTAACTGAAACATGGTATTGGACTTTGGTAGTTTTGCAGCCGATATAACAGACTAATAATACAGATAAATAAACACTGGAGTAGTTGTAAATTAGCATCAATTGAAATCTAGCAATGGTTAGCTCAAGGTGTCCGACAACTGGGGAACTGACTCTCTGAGTGAAGAGGAGGCATTTCATGTCTCATCGAGTGATGAGGAGGCGATGCATAACCTATACATCAACGAGGAGGTCTCTGCCGCCCTGATGCCGAAGAAAAAGAGTGAACCAGATGTGGCAGATGAGTCTCCTGCAAGGCCTTCGTCACCACATGGTCTCAGCCCTGTATTTCAGAGCGAATATACCATCAAATGGGAGCCTAGCCTACCAGAGGTGCGCGACGACAATGAGGAACATGCAGCCCAAGAGATTATGGGAGAAGTTGCTGAGGACTCACACCAAACACGCAGGGAGTGACATCTTAACATCTCCTATGTACTGGCCGAACTTCGAAGTCTGCGAGAGGAAGTTGGCGATATACATTCAACCATCAACCAATACTGAAAACATGTATATATTTTTGCATGAATAAGTATTTTATAAAAAAATCTTTTCATTCATAAAAATTCTGTCAATGTTGTCTTAAATGGCATCAGACGCATCAGTCTATGGTGAGATATACAAAAAACAGAAGCACTAAGAAATATGAGAGTAGGAAGAAAAGGATTTACATGAGGTAACTAAATGAAAAACAAATATTCTAAGTTATNGGCTTAGTACCCAATTATACAGATGGCCATTCCAGGGAAGCTTACTTCGCTAGCTTGCTGCTAGCAAGATAAGAGGACAAGGTAATGCTGATGCACAACAGGTGAATGTAACTGGGTGAGACAGCACAGAAAGCATTGCATCTAGGAGGGGAGCACTTATAATGAAAAAAATGTTATTGTTTGTATATAGATTTTTTACATGTACACTATTAGCACTTGTTTTGATGTGTATAGTTATTACATTTGTTACCCACACTGACACATCGCACTTACTTACTTTTGTGTGACATCAGACTTTATAGTTCTCACTTTTGTAGAATTGGCACTTATATATTCCTTGTAAATATTTTTTGATTTCTGTATATATTTAATTATACCCGTATAGTTTTAATTTGTGTCGTATTGGTACCGACATATTTCTTGTACATATGTTTGACTAAAAGAGTTTTCACAAAAAGATTTTTGATATATAGTGGTTTGTAAGTTTTGCTGTTGTTTTCAAAAATTTTCATCATTGTTCTTTATATATTGGACTGTTTGTTTCAGCATTGCATCCCTGTCTGCACTACACCATTGAAGTTTTGTCAGTCCATAGTCCGGATAAAATGGGGAGGGCAATGATGTGGTTAACTGAAACATGGTATTGGACTTTGGTAGTTTTGCAGCCGATATAACAGACTAATAATACAGATAAATAAACACTGGAGTAGTTGTAAATTAGCATCAATTGAAATCTAGCAATGGTTAGCTCAAGGTGTCCGACAACTGGGGAACTGACTCTCTGAGTGAAGAGGAGGCATTTCATGTCTCATCGAGTGATGAGGAGGCGATGCATAACCTATACATCAACGAGGAGGTCTCTGCCGCCCTGATGCCGAAGAAAAAGAGTGAACCAGATGTGGCAGATGAGTCTCCTGCAAGGCCTTCGTCACCACATGGTCTCAGCCCTGTATTTCAGAGCGAATATACCATCAAATGGGAGCCTAGCCTACCAGAGGTGCGCGACGACAATGAGGAACATGCAGCCCAAGAGATTATGGGAGAAGTTGCTGAGGACTCACACCAAACACGCAGGGAGTGACATCTTAACATCTCCTATGTCCTGGCCGAACTTCGAAGTCTGCGAGAGGAAGTTGGCGATATACATTAAACCATCAACCAATACTGAAAACATGTATATATTTTTGCATGAATAAGTATTTTATAAAAAAATCTTTTCATTCATAAAAATTCTGTCAATGTTGTCTTAAATGGCATCAGACGCATCAGTCTATGGCGAGATATACAAAAACAGAAACACTAAGAAATATGAGAGTAGGAAGAAAAGGATTTACATGAGGTAACTAAATGAAAAACAAATATTCTAAGTTATNACACTAAGAAATATGAGAGTAGGAAGAAAAGGATTTACATGAGGTAACTAAATGAAAAACAAATATTCTAAGTTATTATTTACATGTAAATTACATGAATTGGTCTGGTGATGACTATAGTTAAAGGAGTGTCGAGGTTAAGTGAAGTGGATGTCGAGTACAGATGTCGAGTTAGGTGAAGTGGATGTCGAGTACTAAATGAAACCAAATATTCAGAGTCTTAAACAAGGCAAAAGATATTCGAAGTCCTACACAAGTGTGTGTGAAGCACATGCGGTGGATATCCACTTTAGTGGACAGCGAAGGTGACTATCAGTCCTACATGATGGCTGGCTATATTAATTGAAGTTAGGTTACGATATGTTTGATTATGTAAGGTTATGCTATGTTCGGTTAAGTGAAGTTATGTTATGTGAAGTGGGTTAAGTTAAATCAAGTTAAGTTAGGTTAGGTTTAATAAGTCAGGTTAAGTTAGGTTAGGTTAAGTTAGATTAGGTTAACTGGTGTTAGGTTAGGTTATGTTAGGCTAAGTGAAGTTGGTTATGTTAGGTAAGGTTTGATTTTTCAGAAATGTTATGTATGATTAAGGGATGGTGTATGCCGATACGATAGAAGGGGTGTGGGAATAAATTTACAGGTCCTGCGATGAGGTGTATGTCTTACTCAGGGTGGAAAATATTTCACATTCAACATAGTATCTAAAAAAAAATATTCTAATTTTAGTGTGATTGGTAAAGTCCCTACACACATGAAATATTCAAAACCCCTAGACAAAGGAAATTATTTTCAAGTCCCGCACAAAGCAAGAATTTCTCTGAGTTCAATGCAAAGTTACAAATATGCTAAGTCCCAAAACAAAGTGGAACTAAGTTGACTAAATGAAAAATGTTTACAAGTCCAACAAATATAGCTGCTTGCAGTAGACAAAATTCAAGATGGCGTGGTCAAAAGAAGATGAGTAATGGAGTGGAGCACGAGCGACAGAATGAGTAACCAGAGTGTGACAAAGGTTAAATCAATGGTAGAGCATGATGAAATAATTATTGACATGGACTGATAGAGCCTGATAAAATGAAATCAAGGATGGCGGAGTGGGGCGAAGGCGACTAAGGTCAAACGAAGGTGGGTAATTGGGGAAATAAGATTGTAGACAAGGTGGTGGGCAGAAATCAAGATGGCAGAGAAGATAGTAGTCGAGCGAGTTGAGAATGTGTGACAGAATGGTTAATTGGAAATAAGATAGCTGCTGGAAACAAGATGGTGACCAGAAACTAGATGGTGTCTGGAAACAAGATGGCGGCTGGAATTAAGATAGCGGCTGGAAACAAGACAGCGGCTGGAAACAAGATGGCGGCAGTGGGTTCCTGACACCCGACCCAGGACTCTGTCCCTGTATGCCCTATTGCCTTCTACTAACATTTCACTCACCTACATCATTAGGTATGTGATTGTGTCTATAGTTTTCCAACACCATTAACATAAATTTAGTAAGCAGAATAATTTTTAGGATACAGAGTTACTCAGTGTGGTAGAATAAAACCAGTTACAGAAGGTTCAAATAACAAGTTAGGTTAAATATTACTATTGTTTATTGAACTTAATTATCGTGCTTATAAAATGTGGTACTATTTTGAGAATATGCTCTGCTGCAACTCACCTCGAGGATGATATAAACACTTGCTCTGAGAATGGTCTGAAGAGACGTACAAGTAGATATGAGAAATGTAAAAATAGATATACATTGTTTTCAGAAATACAAAAACTTTTTCAAATTCTTTTTTACTCCTCTTAGGCGATATGTTTTGGAATAAAATAAAGTTTTAGACTATTTAAAGTATGTTATTTTTTCTTGTCAATCCTACCCAAAACGAAAACCTGGTCTACGATTAAGTCAACTAATCATTACACAGTATTCAATCTATTCATAGTACAGAATTTCCGAAAACGATTTCCCTCATTACAAACTTTATTCATATCCATTATATGTAAAATACAGATGTGAAACTTGTGCCATAATATCTAAACCTAAAAAAATAAGAAAACATTTTTAAATTATTAATATTCTTAAAATATCTTATGTAAAAACAGTATTCTAGACACATCATATAGATGNAACATTTTTAAATTATTAATATTCTTAAAATATCTTATGTAAAAACAGTATTCTAGACACATCATATAGATGGACTGTGTCGAGTCGCAGGGGAACATTTCTAAATACACTGTACGCCATTAAAATTGCACCACTAAGATGAACATATAATATCACAATCACATTTATTGGACAAAATACATATTATACNCTCTGAGAATGGTCTGAAGAGACGTACAAGTAGATATGAGAAATGTAAAAATAGATATACATTGTTTTCAGAAATAGAAAAACCTTTTCTNTACATTGTTTTCAGAAATAGAAAAACCTTTTCTAATTCTTTTTTACTCCTCTTAGGCGATATGTTTTGGAATAAAATAAAGTTTTAGACTATTTAAAGTATGTTATTTTTTCTTGTCAATCCTACCCAAAACGGAAACCTGGTCTACGATTAAGTCAACTAATCATTACACAGTATTCAATCTATTCATAGTACAGAATTTCCGAAAAGGATTTCCCTCATTACAAACATTATTCATATCCATTATATGTAAAATACAGATGTGAAACTTGTGCCATAATATCTAAACCTAAAAAAATTAGGAAAACATTTTTAAATTATTAATATTCTTAAAATATCTTATGTAAAAACAGTATTCTAGACACATCATATAGATGGACTCTGTCGAGTCGCAGGGGAACATTTCTAAATACACTGTACGCCATTAAAATTGCACCACTAAGATGAACATATAATATCACAATCACATTTATTGGACAAAATACATATTATACACAAGTGACATGATTACTCTTGCAACTCAGTATGACGTACAAAATACGGGAAAATCCGAATTGTGTTGCCTTACCACGGGTGAAAATAACCCTTTGCTTCATGATGCGGAATAGCGAGGGAGGGACTTTGGCAAGCCAGCCGTCGTCCGACCATGGACCTCACGTTTTCGATGGGCGAGAGATCCAGTGAACGCGCAAGCCAAGGAAGCAGTGTGACATGGTGGAAAACTAGTAACCATAAGACGATATGTGCCACATGCGTTCGCGCATTGTCCTTATTGTACAGAATCCCAGGCTGGCCCTGAACACAGGAGGCAGCGAAAAATTCCAACATTTCCGCTATGTACCAGTTGCTGGTCAGTGTACCAGCGATGCAGACTAGGAGCGAGCAGGAATGCAATCCGATAGAATTACGGATGCTATGCCAGTATAATGGAGTATAATGTGTGTGCCGAGGTGCTACCAAACTTGGGTACGACCATCTTGNTTACGGATGCTATGCCAGTATAATGGAGTATAATGTGTGTGCCGAGGTGCTACCAAACTTGGGTACGACCATCTTGATGATGCAAGCAGAAGCGAGATTCGTCAGAGAAGACGATGGCATGCCATTCGTCCCCCCAGGCTTGACGTTACATGCACCATTGCAGCTGCAAGCGCCTGTGGTTAGCATTCAGTACCAGCCGCTATATTAGGAGCCTTGACTAGATGCCCCGATGCTGTAGACGGCGACGAACAGTACTCGCGGACACTTTTTGATGTGCAACATGCTTGAACTCCTTTGCTTTACTGTCCATAATCATCATGCGCACCAGATGTATGTCCTTGCTCTCGGGGCCATTGTCTTCCTGCACTTCACTCATCCTGTCCCTCCCTCGGCCCACTGATGCCATCTGCATCACTGTGGTTTCATTTTCCCAATGCAAGAACCAATTTTGCAGTATTATAATCCACAATACCGATATGCCACATTTCTCCCCTAGTCTAAGGTGGAAACCTGTTCAATGGATTCTTCGACGTGGCATGCTGACTCAGTATGTGAACACGAACGGTGAGGAAACACCTTGCCACTAAGTCTCAGCGACTTCCCNCGACGTGGCATGCTGACTCAGTATGTGAACACGAACGGTGAGGAAACACCTTGCCACTAAGTCTCAGCGACTTCCCTACCCCCCTATTATATACTGCTTATCAGTTTTCGCCATTGACTCATGTACTGTGCCACTTAGCTTAACAACTAATCATCGTATTATAATACACTGTTTAGCACATTTCTTTAATATCGGGTCCTTTAGGTTTATTTTTCTTTGTGTTTGAATTTTAATGGTCAGCAGTGGATACTATATTCGTAAAATAGTTATTATCGCANCAGGTTTATTTTTCTTTGTGTTTGAATTTTAATGGTCAGCAGTGGATACTATATTCGTAAAATAGTTATTATCGCACTGGAAGTGATACGCAAAGTAAACAAATAAAAATTACCAGAGAAAGGTTTCGCATATATAAAATCATTGGTATCAAATCCTCCCAAATTCATGGCTGTATAAAATACATCTGTTATGAAATACAGAATGTTCCGAAAAGATGTTTACAAATGTGATCACATCTATTTGAGAAACGGCAATTGATAAATTTGAATAGTTCGTTGTATAATGTTTGCGTAAATCTGAAGATTATTTCTTTGCATATGCAAGTCGGTTGAGAAATAAATTGTTGACACCACTCCAGATGTCTAAGTATGTCGAACGTTTCATAGAAACCAAATTCATTACGCAGGGCCATCGTCGTTACCGTACGTACAGGAGAAAACCGCCATCACGCCCAGCAAACAGTGCGCGGTAAAAGAGGTATAAGGAGACTGATATTGGCCACACGAAGACCAGTCCATGGAGACAAAGCACGAGTGCTCCAGATGTTGCGAGAATACAGCAGGAATTTCTGCAAATCCCCACGAAATCCTTCCGGCGTGCTTCTGAAGATTTTGTGTTTTCAGTGAGATTTCTGTCGGAAGAAGCCAAATTTATCAGCAAGAAAGCAAGTTATGATGAGTGGGTGGAAAAAGTTCTAAATTATTTACACATAACTTTCACCAATAATATAATGTTAAAAGGTGTACAAAGAGTTTTAATTATTGCCAACTGAATACACCAGATACCATCATTGAACTACCACCAGCTGATACAATTTTGTTTGTTGACATGTAAGAGGTTTCTGTAACGGCGCACAATTATACAAAACCTTCCGGACGTGGTTGCTCTTTTGATTTTTATAGATGCCACTTTCAAAAATATAAAAACACAGGTTGCAATCGACTGTTGTAGTCGGCTTTTCTTTNTTTGATTTTTATAGATGCCACTTTCAAAAATATAAAAACACAGGTTGCAATCGACTGTTGTAGTCGGCTTTTCTTTGAGTGTAAATTAGAAATGGTGGATTAGTCAATTCACTTTGAGGTTATTTGCGTAACCTCTCATCGGAATTCAATAATTATTTTTCTTTCTGAAAGGTCGTAATATTTTCTATGAAATATTGTTTTATTACATTTTACAGGTTTTTATTATGTTTCATTTGTTAGTCACGATACATTCTTGAGCCATTTGCACATATACAATCGATTTGAAACTTTGCACACAAACGTTGTTCCGATGATGTCCTAAAGTAGAATACNAGCCATTTGCACATATACAATCGATTTGAAACTTTGCACACAAACGTTGTTCCGATGATGTCCTAAAGTAGAATACAATTTGGCAATTTAAAAAATTTTAACACAAGGAGTGAACGACTAGACGATGTTTTGGTTCACATTGGAAAGGTGAAGATGCGCGCGCTTTGAGAAACCTGTCAGTTTAATGAAGGGATACAAGGAGTTACTGAAATAACTATTGATCATACTTTCCTTAACATAGCCGCAATTGATTTTCAAATAATTTCTTAAAAGCTGATTTGGAAGGTACGGTTTGTCCTGTTGAAAGCAATACCATTAGCGATGAAACCAGAAACATATGCAACAGTAGTAAGACAATAATATGTATACACATACCTTACCCGGGTCTCAAACCCAGAAAACCTAGTACGATAAGCTAGTGAGCAAATAACTCATTACTGAGGTCGGATTTAAAGCATCAACTTTGGAATTAGTTACCCTATTATTTTAAAATGTGGGGTTAACTAACCTAAAATAATNGTCGGATTTAAAGCATCAACTTTGGAATTAGTTACCCTATTATTTTAAAATGTGGGGTTAACTAACCTAAAATAATGACAGGGCCGTCATTTTGAAAATAAGTTACTGATCCACTTAAAACATGCAAGTTTATATATCGTACCGTAGCGCAAATTGTATAAGAATTTGGAGGAAATTGGTTGGTTGTTCAATGAGATATACAATAAACCATCCGTATTTTTCATGTAACGGTCTTCANGAATTTGGAGGAAATTGGTTGGTTGTTCAATGAGATATACAATAAACCATCCGTATTTTTCATGTAACGGTCTTCATAAATGGAGGATAAAAAAGTTATGTAATTGCAGATTCGATGATTGTATACTGCCAGGTTACAAAGTTTAATTATCAACGATTATAAGGTTTCGTAGATACAGCACAGTAGGCTAAAATTATTTTATAGCCGCCATTCTGAAAATACGCTGAGTATAAGAGAATACCCCTAATTATAAGGTCTATAATATAAACACCAAACAACCTAGAACCTTGAATGACAAATCAAATTAACCTGGAACCGTGAAGTTTGTTTACCACACAATCATAAATGTTCAATTTGACCACCATGAGCGGCCCGAACGACATCTACGTCAAACTCCTTCCACACTGTTGTCAACATGTCCGATGTTATGGATTGGATGGCGTTCGTAACTCTCGATTTGAGGTGGTCAGGGAGTAACGAGCTCGCATTCGACACGTCAATGTGAAGGGGACGGTCTGATGTTTCCTTTATGTGCCGAAATATGACACTGGGAACGTCTGTCGTACTATGAGCGTGTGTTGTGTGTTAGTCCGCATCACGATGATGACAGAACAGCAGAAGAAATTCTGTATTATTAAGTTTACTAAATGTGAATCGGTTACGATTGTTCAACGTTAATTCCGTCGCAAATACGGACGTCGTACTCCCGATAGGTGGAGTAATCATACGTTGGTTTCGTCAGTTCCGAGACACAGCGTGCCTTTGCAAAGACAAAAGTTCCCGGCGGCCACGTGTGTCCGAAGAGAATGTGCAACGGATTCAACAAGCGTTCGTTCTCTGTCCGAGAATTCAACTCAACAACCTAGCCGGGAAATGCAAATCCCTCAATCGACGGTATGGGCAGTGTTGCTTAAGCGATTGCTGTACAAACCATACAGGTTAAAGCTTGTACAGGCTCTTACCGAAAGGGATAAAGAACTGAGAAGTGATTTCTGCGCATTCGTTCTTACCCAGAACGAGGTANTGTACAGGCTCTTACCGAAAGGGATAAAGAACTGAGAAGTGATTTCTGCGCATTCGTTCTTACCCAGAACGAGGTACACGATGCCTCGACATGAAACCATCGAACACGAGCGCGCTTCTCCCAAAGTGAACGTGTTTTGCGCTGTATCCAAAGACAACATTTTCGGCCCTTTCTTTTTTCACAAGCCCACTGTTACTGGAATCCCTTATTTATACATGCTTACAGAGTGGTTGTTTCCTCAGTTAGAAGAGGCGGCGGGGGACTTCATTTTCCAGCAGGATAATGCGCCATCCCATTGGCACCTAGTTGTTCGTAAATACTCGAACGAGACGTTGCCGCAACGCTGGATTGGTCAAGGAGCGTCTGGTGACCAGGCTTTTCATCACTGGCCCCCAAGACGCCCGGATCTTACCCCTTGCGATTGTTTTCTATGGAGGTGCATAAAGGATCAATTCGTCCACCATTGCCGGCTAACATTGACGACCTCAAAACGAGAATTACGGAAGCCATCCAAGCCATAACACCAGACATGCAGGTAAGACTGTGGAACGAGTTTGATTATCGCGTAGATGTCGTTCGGGCCGCTCGTGGCGATCACATCGAACATTTATAAAGATTTGGTAAACAAACTTCACTGTTCTACTGTTAATTTGATTGGTCAATCAAGGTTGTAGATAGTTTGGTTTTGATATTATAGACCTTCAATCATGGGGTATTCTTTTATATTCATCCAGTAAGTATGTCACATAAAAAGATGCATACATTTATACTTCCTACTACAGTATAACTTATCCACCAAATTTGGTGAGAATGGGTTCATTGTTCCCGAGATATAACATGAAATATAATTTTTATCCTGGGGCTAACTTACAAAATGGCAGATAAATGAGAATATGTATAGACAAAAATAATGTTTATGATAGATACTGCGAGCATACAAATTAATATTGGCATTTGATTCGTTAATATAATATACAGAGTTAAAACATTTACTTACCCACCATTTTGAAAATAAGTGCCTTACTTCTTAAAACATACCAGGTTAAACTAACTGCTGCAATTCTTTTTCTTTGCAAAATTTAATAGGAATATATAAATTGCTCCACAAGATATTACATAAAAACTTGATTTTTTCATATGACATATCTTACAAAATTGCGGACAAAATATGCTGCGTGTAGACGCATTTGATATATGTTTTATATGTACTGATAGCATACAAAATTAATTTGGAATTGTTTATATAGTTTCTGCGATAAAGCATTCTGAACTATAAAAGGTATAATGCCTGCATTAAGTGATAGACCTTAAAATAACGAATTAAATCCATCTGTTGCAGTTTTATTTGTTTGCCAAATTTTGTAAGACATTTTCATTAGTTTTGCGAGATATAACAAACGTTTAATTATTAATATTGTACTATCTTTTGAAAGGGCGGAAATACATGTTTCACATAGATACAGTCAATAATTGTATTATCTACTGCCAGTATACAAAGATAAGTTGGAATTAATTAAATTATTTCGACGATAATGCATTCTAAGCTTAAAAGAGCTCTATGTGTCCGCCATTTTGAAAATCAGAATTTTATTTGCTTAAAACATACCATTTTACATCATCTGTCACAGAACTACTTTTTTATCAAATTTGATAGGCATCGGTCAATTGTTTACAGAAATATGACATAAAAACTTTACATATTCATGTAGCGCTATCTTACAAAATGACGGGCAAAAATGCTNCTGTTTACAGAAATATGACATAAAAACTTTACATATTCATGTAGCGCTATCTTACAAAATGACGGGCAAAAATGCTACGTGTAGATACAATTCATAGTCATAATATAGACTGCCAGCATACAATATTATGTTGTAATTATTTAAATGCTTTCGACGATATAGCATTTTAAGCTAATATGGCTATGTAGCCGCCATATTAAAAATAAGTGTCTGATAAACGTAAAACATATCATTTTACATCATCTGCCGCAGTACTTCTTGTTTGCCAAAGCTGGTATTAATCGGTTAATTTTTTACTGGGATATGACATTGAAACTTGATTTATTCAAATGTNCTTGTTTGCCAAAGCTGGTATTAATCGGTTAATTTTTTACTGGGATATGACATTGAAACTTGATTTATTCAAATGTGGCTGTGTGTTGGCATATATGATGTTTGTAATAGTTACTTTCAGCATACAATTTTGGTCGAAATTGGTAAAATGGTATGGTAGATACACTCAATAAACCTAAAATATGTGCGTGGTCACCATTTTGTAAATAAGTACCTAATAAAGTTTTATTACTTACGTTTACCTGGCCTATCATAGAATTACTTTCATGGCAAATGAACGACATTTGGTTTAAAGGTTTTCGAGTTATAATGTACAATATTATAATTTTATTTTCCGCCATATTCCAAAATTGTGTATTAACAATAATACGCATCTCAAATTAAATGCTTACGCGATGCTGTGCCAGCATACAATATTTGGTATAAATCGGTTATTTGGTTCCTGAGATATGAAATGTCTCCCTAAATATTAAAATAGCCGACGTTTTGAAAATAAGTGTCCGGCGTGGTCAAACAATATACAAGTCAGGTGTCCTTACTATGTGCTTTATGTATACCGAGTTTGGTGAAATTCGGTTGTTGCGTTCAAATCTGATAAGGGAGGACACAATAACAAAAACACACACAGACACATACACATACACCAACCCACACATACACACAGAGTCAGGAAAGTGATCTCATAAGCCTTTATTTAGTTCGGAAAGTAGTTTGGAAGGGGTGGGGGTGCTACTGATTTTTCGGAAAGCTTGCACTCTTGCTATTATATCTGTTCGTTTAGTTAAGCATATTTTTTTTATTAACTGCTTGACTTCCACAAAATACGATAAATTATGCTTTGTAGATAAATCATTTTTAACTACATTACGATTTCAGATATAAGAAATAAATTAAAACATCTTTTACAGCACGTTTAATGATTATTCATCTAAAAAGATCATTACTTAAATCGGATGACTGGTTACTCAAATAAAAACGCAGAAGTAAACTTACCCGTCCGCCAATTAAAGGCAGCCCGAAGTAAACCCAACCACAACAGTTGGTGACTACCTGATTTTTTACATTGTTGAACTCTCGTGAGTAAGAAACCAAAGAGTGATCTGCTTCCGAAAGGTTTTGGTTACTCGTGCGCCATTGGAATTTTCNTAGTTACTCAAATAACAACGCAGAAGTAAACTTACCCGTCCGCCAATTAAAGGCAGCCCGAAGTAAACCCAACCACAACAGTTGGTGACTACCTGATTTTTTACATTGTTGAAACTCTCGTGAGTAAGAAACCAAAGAGTGATCTGCTTCCGAAAGGTTTTGGTTACTCGTGCGCCATTGGAATTTTNGAACTCTCGTGAGTAAGAAACCAAAGAGTGATCTGCTTCCGAAAGGTTTTGGTTACTCGTGCGCCATTGGAATTTTCTCTGCTCGTGAACTCTTGCATTTCCCCGAATCAATTTACTCGCGACTCGTCAAACAAAGCTACGCTTTTCCCGTTCTTGTGTTCAATACCAATGTTTTGAGCCAAGATGACGCTCATTGATGAATGTCGTGTAGTTAGATATGGTGGTGGACATGAGTAACAGAAGCTTTCAAGTACTATTACTGTGTGTATGATATGTTAATGTAACTTGAATACAAGAGGGTGTTCACCTTCTTTTTCCTCTTTTGGTGATCACCTTCTTGTTCACAAAAGATCAGGCTTAATACTTAGGCAACTTGTATGGGTATGGGTCCTGCTGAAGTGTAAAATGCTCTGGTGAACTACAAAAGCCCAGGTAAAATCCAACTTGTTACTTCAGGTAAACCGAGTAGGTCTCAGGATGTGTTATTTACATGTCAAGTGAGAGTTTTCCCATGATACCGTATTTTGCCGTGTACAGGCCACGTGCATATCTAGGCTGCGCCAGAAGTTTTTGATGAAAAAGTAGAGCTATGGTACTATTGTTGAAAGTTGACTCCCAATATTCCTATAATTAATTAGCCTGTTACACGCACACGGTTTAATTTCTTGTACAAGAAGGTGTACAAGTTTCGTGTTCAAATCAACTTGCATNTTAGCCTGTTACACGCACACGGTTTAATTTCTTGTACAAGAAGGTGTACAAGTTTCGTGTTCAAATCAACTTGCATAATGTGAGCGGCTAACTTGTTTGCAAGCGGCTTGCATGCAAGGGCTTGCGTGCTAGCTAGAATCATTTAGAAACTATTCTATTTTTCTTTCACCTTCTTGTGCGAGTAGTTTGTTTGCATTTGCGTTTTATACCAACCGAATAAACTACTTATACAAAATTTAAATCTTTTTTATACTCACAAATTAACAATATCAGCATAAATAAATATACTTCGCAGAAAATAAAAATGATATTCATGGATGCCCAGCAACTGAATAACGGTATTTACTGCAATGTTGTCCTCTTGCCGCCAGTCGACACCGATTGTGTTCATACAAAGTATTTCGACGCCTGTACTGCTGTTAAATTTTAAAGATTTACAGGAATTTTTTTTCTAATCTTACTATCGAAAATGAAGAACGTTAAAATACATACTTCACCTGTATCGCCGAAATGCTACGACCCATCTCACGCGGTACCATTTTATTACGGTACCACCGCTATTTCAAGATACCATTCCTTTATATATGCGCGAGCAGCTCTATGAGTTAACATTTATATAAGAAGCATTATATACGCGCAACGAGTGCTGATTTTTAGAATATCTTTCCGAACTTTTACTATAGCTTGAGTTTTCAGAGATGTTCTAAATAGCGCAGTGAACATTCACGAAGATTTCTGTAAAATTGTGTTTGTATAAAGAAAAATTTTGGATTTTTTTTAGAGTGACTGTGATTGTCAAATAATGTAGGTTATCCTATGAATATCTAATTTACTATTATCTTGNTCTGTAAAATTGTGTTTGTATAAAGAAAAATTTTGGATTTTTTTTAGAGTGACTGTGATTGTCAAATAATGTAGGTTATCCTATGAATATCTAATTTACTATTATCTTGAGAGCAAGTAATTAATCTAAACCGCAAAATGTGTTTCAAATGTAATATTTTGAGTGCGTTTATATATATATATATGTATATATTTATTTATTTATGTATTTAATGCCTTACTTCCTGGGTAATGCAATTGTAGTATGCAAATAATAAACATATGGTAGAATACAGTGAACACGTGTTAAATTCCGACAAGCTAACTATTACACCACTACAGCCGGGTACGGATAATGCTTATACTGTTATACAATAAAGTACATAAGCTGGATATTTCGAACAAACAGTCGAACACGTAAAACCACTTATTTCGGTGAAATTTTGGGATGGCTTGGAGGTACATTTCAAAATTATAAGTTAGGAAAATTATGAAATATAGCCTGATTAAATTTCATACTATATCGGTACCATCTACCTTTATTTTCTAGCTGCAGTGACGAGGCAAAAATGCATACCCGTATAGTTTTTAATATTACTTAAGTTGTGCTAGTATGAGTAGCTTCAGTCTCATATATCGGAAAGAACAGATTTCAGACAGACTTGTTCAGATCAAATATAGCTGTGTTGAAGATAAATTCTCTTGTTATCAGAAGCGTTGGAATTTTCACGTTAATAATGCCATCGACTTCTTTTAAATGGGAGTAACAGTGCGTATCAGTCCCGTGTACGCTTTGACTCTCAAAAACGGTCAACGCTTTTAGCATATCGTCAAGAACTGCAACGTTAATTCACGTAGAATTAGCTGCATGTTTCGTTTAAAGAGAAAATGTTATTTTAAACTTTCACTAGTGACCTCGCCACTCCATTACAATTAAATTAAATTGCCGTATTTTATATCAACAAGTCGCCAATATATATATATATATACATATATATATATATATATGTTCGTTAGAGAGATATTTTCTCAGTAGAAGAAAGGGGCCGCAGTGGTGTAGTGGTCAGACTACTCGACTCTTACCTGTTCGATTCCCGGCGGGGTCGCTCCGTGAGTATTGCATGTTTGAATCGCGCCAGACGATGCTGCTGGTCGGCGAGTTTTTTTGGGGATCTCCCGTTTCCCTCGCCCTTCCATTCCGGCGCTGCTTCATACTCACCTCACTTCATCCTCACCGGCTCTCAAGACCTTGATGTTAAGAGCCGCCTAAATCAATCCACTCCACTCAGTAGGAAACAATAACGTCTGTCGAAGTAGAACGCCTTTTAATAAAGTCGACTGTAACTGTAAACATGGCACCTGACAGCTAAGCAGGCGTTTGACTGGCGTAGGGCGATTGCTTGTGTCAAAAATGTTAACTTATTAAAACGTGCTCATAAATGTGCACTCACTTGAAATATGCGTGTTTACTATTAGCAAGTACTGGTGAAAATGTTAACTAAATAAGCTTTACATAGCGTTTCAAAACCGTTTAGTGAAGGAATTGTTGCATCAAATTCTTGTCCACACAAATCAGTGAGGAAAATAAGAGGAATATGGATGTGGTTTTAATCAATCTCCATGAAAGAAGATGGCACGGCGCAGAATATAAAGAATATAATGCTCTAATCGTCAACAATATTTAAAAAAAATACTTTTGTAATAAATTGGTTTTTCATTTTATATCATATCGAATAGCTTTAAAAAAAATTCGAATCTACACTCTTATCTTTGTTCCATAGTATAACAATTGCTTACAATCCAATTGAAAAAGCATGAATGAAAATGGTTTTTCGTTCCAACGTTCCAACGTTCCAACTCACCTATATTGGTAAATGAAAACGTAAACGAAATTCAGTTAGAGCCTTTAAATTCTTAGATAATCGGGTTGCGGCGTGTCTTGTCTCGTGAACTAATTATACATCATACTGTTACCATGGAGGCGTACTTGAACATTGCCAGTATATTTGTGAATCAGTTTACAAGTGACGAAATAATTGAATGTTACTTTCCAGCAAGACGATGCATCTACCACACATCAAGTGCGAGAGAAATTGAATTTTCTTTAATAAAGTGAGTATTTCGAATATTGTGTGTCCTCTATTTTAACCAAGCCTGGCAACACTCTTGATTTCTTTTTATGCGGTTAACTGATGGACCATGTCCAAAGAAATGTGTTTCATACAATTGACACAAAACACTGTGGGTGGGAGGTTGATTTCATTGCTAGTGTCACCGTAGACAATTTGCAATCTCTTATAAATAATGCTTGGATGCTGGAGCACACTATTTTGTACATATGCTTTAAGCAGACGTTTTCCTTATTATAGTCTGTTGGTTGGCATTATTTATAAAACTCTAGGTAAAAATGCTAATTTTTGTATATAAATGAACGAAAATTACAAAATTATTTGGAATATTTTTTGAACTTGCCATTACATTTGAATAATAACAATTAATAGGGCTATTACAATTTTGTCTATAATGATAACGGAACTGGGCGTCACACGTTAACATACTGTACATACATACTGTACATATTTATCATAATATGAAATGCACTAACTGCGTACGAATTAATTATCTTCATAATTTCAAAAGTAACCTATTTCAGGTGCTCCTCAACATTTTCACCCAATAAGTTAAAAAGTAAACATAATAATGTTTTGATACTAACACACATCCCGCAACAATATCACTGACCTTGACACTTACCGTCCGGTAATTATAAATTCAGTTATACATTTAAACATAAAGTATGCTAAATTATGGTATAAAATATAAAATTGCTTCTTTCACTAACCATGCTATTTATCCATAAACATGATATGTATGTATGTAACGATGTAAATAATAAATAAACATATATAACTTTATATTTAACTTAAAAATGTAATAAATATTATCTTGCTTATAGCACCTATTTACTAATTTTGTAACACATTTATTACATTTAAGCCTATAATACATTTATATTAATNATCTTGCTTATAGCACCTATTTACTAATTTTGTAACACATTTATTACATTTAAGCCTATAATACATTTATATTAATTATTATAATGACTTCAATCCATCCATAATGAAAACAAAATGCTGAATTTAACATATACTAGCGACCCATCCCGGCTTCGCATGGGTGCGATTTACTAATGTGGCGTTATTTAGGTTTAAAATAAGTATAAATACCAAGTTCTCGTAAATGTCCGGTCTTTTTCTAATTGTATACTAACACGTACTGCCCATAACTAAATAATTTCTTCGTAGACAATGTTGGGAGCTTTTTTCCCATGAGACAACACAAACAGGTTTTCTTTAGAAGTTACTCGCGAAAGGGCCTCATATAGCTGCCCATGTGAAAAGCACTGAACGCTTAAATCTATTCCTGCCAGATTAAATGTTTGACCTTGCGCTTTATTGATAGTCAACGGAAAAGACAGTTTTACTGGTCATTGGAGTCATTTAAAATGAAACGGTAGATCCGTTGGTATTAATGGAGTCCGCGGAATCAAAACGATTTCTCCAGTTCCACATCCCATCAGAATGGTGCATTCAATCAAAAAGGTTTTTAATGAACAGCTTCGTCGAGATCGAGCACACTGTCTACAGAGTAGTAGGCTTGCGTTGGTGAGTTAATCATCGAGAGAATAAAGTCATTGACGTTGCATACTTGCTGGTGGGTAGGTGATAAAATTACTCTCTCTTTGAACCAGGGTAGTGACTAAGTACTTATATTTATTAATTTCGGGATAAATATCATCGATTAATTCTTGAAGGTTGTTTGCTAAAACGCAGAGGTTATCATTGTCGAGATAAATTCTTCTATTCTTTTGGTAGATGTCCATTACCTATTTTGAGCAACAAATCTGCAAAAAGTCTGTTTTCATCTGTAGATAACATAACACTCATATTGGTTTTAATTTCCAATTTAGTCACATATGGCCAAAAGTAAGATCTTTTTAAAAAAGCATTAATTTCATCTGCGCGTGTCCCTCTCATAACGACAGGTAAAATTTGGCGAAAGTCACCCGAGAACAAATTTGTACAGCTACAGATACGCGAGTATGTCTTGCGCAAATCGCGCATTGTTCTGTCTAATGCTTCGACGTAAGCCTTGTTTGACATAGTAGCCTCGTCCCAAACTATTAAAGAATAGTCGCGCATCAATTTTGCAGTATCGCTTTGTTTGGAAATGCTACAAACACTGCTAGTATCATCAGTAGCAATTTTTAGTGGAAGTTTGAATGTCGCGTGTTCGGTTCGGCCTCCTTCCAAAAGCATANATGTCGCGTGTTCGGTTCGGCCTCCTTCCAAAAGCATAGCTGCAATACAAGATGATGCGACGGCTAATGCAGTTTTGCCAGTAGATATTACGTTGAATAGGACCAAATTGATTAAAAATATTTTGCCTGTGCCTCCTGGAGCATCGGGGAAAAATATTTTTCCTTAGTTGCTATTGATAGATGACATTAACGCATTGTATACTTTTTTCTGGTCGGTGTTCATGCGATGTTCATCTTGAGCGACAACTTGTAACAGTCTTAATTGGTCATAAGACGTCTCTCTTGTGTATTCAGCACTCCTCATATCGCAGTTCGCCATATTAATTGACACCAGCAGTCTAAAATCCTTGATAGATTTACCTGAAAGTAATTCCACTACTTTGTTCAATTCAACCAACGCTTCGTCAAATATATTTTGATCATTATGAACCTCATCTGACATTAGCTCTCGCCATCTTCGAATCAAAATGTCTTCAGCTATATCTTCTTGATATTTATTCCATATAATTACAGAGTCGGTCAATAATGGCAAACAAATACATCTACAGCCTTGCTGAACTGCATATAGCACCTTCCTATAATGTGTTGTCCCAATGGGAGTCGTCCTCCAAGAGACCCGTCGCTTTGCATGTTGCTTGATAGGTGCTATGAGTTACAACTTGTAGAGTTCTAAGGTGTGCAAAAGATGTCGGGCATTTTACAGCATAAAGTAACATTCTCAAGTAAAAAAATTCTCTGTTGTTGTGATGGACCAAGTAGACCCTCCCAAGAGCATATGTTTTTTTTAACGCCGAAAACCTCCAACTGGAGTGCCTTGCTTTCTTCGTTGAAAGGTTTTGGGAGTCTGATTCCACGTATAGGAACTTGNCGAAAACCTCCAACTGGAGTGCCTTGCTTTCTTCGTTGAAAGGTTTTGGGAGTCTGATTCCACGTATAGGAACTTGGAACTTTGTCGTATGTCAGGGTTTTCGTGAAATCATCTTAAGCACATAACTTGAAAACGCTGTTGTGTTGTATCCCGTGGATTAGTAACATCATCATGAATGTGGTTTTCGGTAAAATAAACCCTCTTTCCGTTTTATAAATGAACGGCAAGGTGGGTAATTGTAGGTGCCCGTTTATGCACGCTAAATGATAAAACCCTCCATACTGCTTCTGAGCTGCAGATGTGGCGTCCGGATTGATATTTCTCAACTTCGTTTGGTGACTGTATGCTAAATGATGCTTGATCACTCCCTTTAATTGTGTATTTAGTAACATAGTGGATTGATTTTACAGAACTGCAGAGCTCAACGTTGGTGTGAGCATCGAAAACTTTTAGAAGTAGTGAGTTTTATGGAACAACCCAACGGTTGTCGATTTCATGTTTTCGTACAGTGGCAGTTTGCCCATCTTCGTCAGGCGACAGTCGACTATATTTAGGACGTCAGTCGTCTACAGTAGATGTTTGGCTCTGGAATGATTTCGGAAATATTTTGGTGCACCTGCCTTCCTGCATACATGGAGAATTAGGATTTAAGGCTCCGCATGGGCTGTGTGTGTACTATGTGTTTTTTTNCACCTGCCTTCCTGCATACATGGAGAATTAGGATTTAAGGCTCCGCATGGGCTGTGTGTGTACTATGTGTTTTTTTACAATTTCGTAAAGGATTGGATATTTCTTCTTTGTTCGGTAACTCCGCTGAAATGGCGCTATCAATTTNTTTTTTTTACAATTTCGTAAAGGATTGGATATTTCTTCTTTGTTCGGTAACTCCGCTGAAATGGCGCTATCAATTTTATCTGGTCTAATCTTATTCACTAACCATACCAGCAGATGGACATGTGGTAAACCACGTTTCTGCCACTCAATAGTGTACATGTGGCATCGAGGTGGACCAAATATGTGAGCTTTGTTTATAGAAGTTTCTGAACTTTTAAATGGAATACTCTATTCACTATATCGTATTTGTCTTGTGGAGTTAAATTGTCGTGGACATTTTCCTTGATTTCTGTCCAGTTTGGATTACAATTTGTAGTTATAAAGATATCAGATTTGCCGTGATGCCTGACATAAGTCATTGCGTCCTGAAATTTTTCATGTAGATATCGAGGTCCACCTGTGAACGATGAAGGTAGTATTACCAGTTGTACGATTTCGCTGCTGCGTTCATTCAATTTTAAGGTATCCTGCAGATGAACATAATTTTCTGCTCTTAATTTAGTTTGGTTGTAACGGATGTAAGCTAATCGCTCTGATTAAATTTTTGCATATTGATCGACTAAGTACTGGTTCGTTAACATTCCATACTAGAGTAAGGTGTTAAAATTGTTAAGTGTTGTCATTATACGGTAGCAATAGTAGTTCATGCATGAAACCGTTTTACGTAGTGGAGCTCCACTAACCGGATCAGCATGGAAAACATTAATGGCATATCCGTCTTCGCCCCGACATAGCATAAAAGGATGCTGTAAGCTGTCATAAGATCTGTGCAACTCTGCTATTTTTGTAGGCTGTCGTCACGGCTGCGCAATACAATGTCTATTTTATAAAATTGTTGGCCAGCTATCACAACTGCTACTTCACTCGTGGATGGTGAGTTATATCGGCCACGGTGTTCACCAGCGGGCACTTTATTTGCTTGGATAAGGACGGTGAAGTCGGGGTGTGCCTGGTGGAACGCTCTCAATAGCAGATTAAAAATACTGTATGTAGTTGTTATGTGAAGGTAACATATGTAGTAAAGATCTAACTAAGCCACTATCTACTGGTTGTGCGACACTGTTAAACGTATTGATGCTTGTGTTTTTGGATCGGAGACAAAGTAGATTTGCAGAAATTTATGATCTTCGGGCTGATGGAAGAAAGCTACCTGCTGACTGATAGACTTGCCACTGAATTTTGAACGTAGGCATAAAACCCCGCTCAACAACCTGCGTACTCTTAAATTACGTCATTTGAAACGCATTGTTGTATTGGCGTATATTGCGCATAAAATGTTTAGACTTCGCATGATCACCCGTAAGGAGAGTGTAATGGTTCGGGTGGAGGAAGAATATCCCCTAATTTTACTTTTCCTTGTAAGCAGCACATACCTTTTTATTCATCCTTCCATTTCAGAGCAGAGCAATGTTCACAGACAACATACATTATACCTATTGAAACCGCAAGGTCATTTTTGTAATCAATGGAAGTATCGTAATTCATGGCAGAATTCATATTATCTGACCACAAATTTGAAGTCATCGTAGATTCTACTCGAGTTACCTGTTTGCGGGTATGTTGTCTATTTCGATCTGTGAGTAATCGATTGTTTCTTTGTACAGAAGATTCTCTAGATCTCTGTGATCTATGTCTTTCATGGTCAAGACTAAGGCAAACCTCGCGTTCAACAGACGATACTCTATTTCTTTTCAAGAAGTACTTTCTCTGTTATTTGATAGCCGGATTTCCCTATACCAAACGCATTATTTTTGCATCCCTTGTCCTACGACCTATATTGCTCGAACTCCGACTTTTTCGTGACATGATTGAAGTAGAAAGCACACTTTACAAATTTTTCTCTATTTCTGGAGAGCTATGATACACGCACGTTTGCTACGAATCATTGAATGCTACACGGCGAGCTGTGGGCCATGGCGCGCTTTATATAGCCGCCCNTACACGCACGTTTGCTACGAATCATTGAATGCTACACGGCGAGCTGTGGGCCATGGCGCGCTTTATATAGCCGCCCTGCGAGGCGCTCGTTTGACCGCTGCAATTATTTGGTTGGGGGTAATTTTTAAACCTGTGATATATTCGAAGATATTCATTTAAATGATATGCTTAAGGTAACTTTCGTATTTAATTGTAAAAGGATTAATACTGTGTCGGTCAAAACGGCTTTGCAAGTGAACTATTATTTTTTATCAAACTTTGAAAAATAAAAAATTACTGTGGGTCATTCTTATAAAATAAACATATGCTATCGGGGACTTTTCTGTAGACCTTTCTGAGAGCAACAATTATGTAGTAAATTAATTTGATGTATCTCTTATGGTTAAGTCAGCGCAAGCCATGTAAGCGCCCTAAAAGCGGGTTTTTACGACTTGATTACAAATGGTTCGACATTTCTCTACTATTCTTACATTTAAAATAAATGTTTTATACACCACAATCTTCCTCAAGGAATTTTCTAAGTGATGTTGAAAACCGTATCAAAATAAATCCAGTAGTTTAGAAGTACAAAGTGATTACACAGGCAGACGCGGATAAGCGACTTTGTTTTATACTATTTAGAGATACTCAGTTGTACTCTCTTTTTAAGCGTTCTAAGTAATATCACTTTAATTTTTATTACATGACATTACGAATAGTTCTTTGATAAAAACTGTAATCTACATTAGGGATAGTTTTGTTGAATTCAACGTTCATTTCAGTTTACTTTGATCTATTGAAGAATGAATTACATAGATTTTCTAGCAAGTAATGAATATGTATTTGTTCCAGTGTATCTTTTATAAAGAGGTTTACAATAGAATGCATTATTTATACACTGAAGAGCCAAAAAAAACTGGTATAGGCGTGCGTATGCATATGACAGAGGTATGGAACCAATCAGAGTAACGCGATGCGGTCGGCAGCTAGATCGGTTACTGCTGCTACAATTGCAGGTTATCAATATTTAAGTGAGTTTGAACGTGGTGTTATAGTCGGTGCACGAGAGATGGAACATAGCATCTCCGAGGTAGCGATAATATTTGGATGTTTGCATACGACCATTTCACGAGTGTACCGTGAATATCGGGAATCCGGTAAAACATCACATCTTCGACATCGCTGCGGCCGGAAAAAGGTCGTGAAAAAACAGGACAAACGACGACTGGCGAGAATCATTAAACGTGACAGACGTGCAACCCTTTCTCAAATTGGCGCAGATTNAAACGACGACTGGCGAGAATCATTAAACGTGACAGACGTGCAACCCTTTCTCAAATTGGCGCAGATTGGATTTGTGCACTTCCTTGCAGGATTCATGGTGTGAATTGCCTCCTGCATACCTTCAGACATTAGTCAAGTCCATGCCACGTCGCCTTGCGCTACTTCTGCGTGCTCGGGGGGCCCTACACAATATTAGGCAGGTGAACCAGTCTTTTTGGCTCTTCAGTGTATATCAATGTTCTATTTTTGTACTTTCTTTCCTAAAACCATTAAATGCAAAAANCAGTCTTTTTGGCTCTTCAGTGTATATCAATGTTCTATTTTTGTACTTTCTTTCCTAAAACCATTAAATGCAAAAAACATATTACGGAAAAAATTAGGTATCAAAATTTCAATTCCACAAATAATTTTTAAAACATCCACTTTTAACCGTTTTAACCTTTATATTTCTCATACACAAGTGTAAACTTAAATTTCACACAACTTGTAAAATTCTATTTCAACCCATTTTAAAATACATAATTATTATTCGATTTTTATACATTCTAGAATAAATATTCTAATTGTCGTTATATATTTTATTTGTTTAATATTGCATCGTAATGTATTTCTGGATACCCATTTAAAAAATATTTAACCGATATTATGTATCATAATTTAAAACAATACATACTTCTTTAAAAAATTTCTTATAACTATATGTATTTAATATTGTCTATAA
Organism: Clitarchus hookeri; assembly: GCA_002778355.1. Taxonomy (NCBI): domain Eukaryota; kingdom Metazoa; phylum Arthropoda; class Insecta; order Phasmatodea; family Phasmatidae; genus Clitarchus; species Clitarchus hookeri. Next base: position 337,707 of record NQII01000486.1, on the reverse strand, counting down.
TGTAAGCATGTTTTAGTAATTTTTCTTTTCCTAAAATAGAGTTGCTAATTTCATATTTAATAAAAGGCCCTATTATTTATATTTTCTTTATATTGTTTCTACCTCTATTCTTATAATGTTCATCGACTTCGTGCCTACCAATAACTTTTCTTGCTTTATATCCCTTAAACAACTATTATTAGATGAAACTCTTCAGAAAATAATTTTGTAACCCCCTTCCAGTATAATTGGTAACCACCTCTTAGAAAAACAAATATATATTAATTTATAAATAAAATATTGATATTTGTCACTATTATCTAAAGATTGCATATTAGTTTAAAGTTTCGTTTTGCAAAGTATAAATTTAAAAAATTAAAAATAATTTATAGAAATTAAATTACATATCAAAATGTTAAAAACTATAAAACAGCATACGTAACTGCCTACGAATGATTTTGGAAGAAATATTTACATTTCATTCACAAATTACCAAATATATCTACAATTATAGCAATTATGAAAATAATATATATATATAATTACGCATTTAGCGCCACATAAAATTATAATTACCCTTAAACACTTTATGAAACAAATTGCACTGATAATGATATATATAAGCCATGAATAAATAAAATTATAGGTAAATGAACTTGAAAAGGATATTATATTAAATTATTAATTTTATTTGATTAATAAAGTATACTAGTAGAAACACTACATAAAATTAATGAAAGATATAAAACCATGGTCTAAGATCTAAAAAGTTTAAATTTCTAACAAGTGGTACTGAAATTAAATATATGATGATAAATTAACTGTATAATGGTTAGATATATGTCTGAGNCAATTTCTAACAAGTGGTACTGAAATTAAATATATGATGATAAATTAACTGTATAATGGTTAGATATATGTCTGAGAAATTTGGAAAACAAAATAAACAAATTAATCTTGAAAATTGGTAAATGGATGTTGATTATAAAAAAAAATTAGTTAAATTGTCTAGAGAACTAATTCGGTTTATCAAGATTATTGTGGCTATGAAAATATACATATTATAATACTTGGAAGTGGTAATAATCATGATTGTATATTAAAACTGTATAAAAATAAAACTCGTTTTCATTAACTAATTACTCAAAATACTGTTGTTAAGAGCCGCCCAAATCTCTCAACTCAATTTTTTTNCAGTCTTTTTGGCTCTTCAGTGTATATCAATGTTCTATTTTTGTACTTTCTTTCCTAAAACCATTAAATGCAAAAACATATTACGGAAAAAATTAGGTATCAAAATTTGAATTCCACAAATAATTTTTAAAACATCCACTTTTAACCGTTTTAACCTTTATATTTCTCATACACAAGTGTAAACTTAAATTTCACACAACTTGTAAAATTCTATTTCAACCCATTTTAATATACATAATTATTATTCGATTTTTATACATTCTAGAATAAATATTCTAATTGTCGTTATATATTTTATTTGTTTAATATTGTATCGTAATGTATTTCTGGATACCCATTTAAAAAATATTTAACCGATATTATGTATCATAATTTAAAACAATACATACTTCTTTAAAAATGTTCTTATAACTATATGTATTTAATATTGTCTATAATGTAAGCATGTTTTAGTAATTTTTCTTTTCCTAAAATAGACTTGCTAATTTCATATTTAAAAAAAGGCCCTATTATTTATATTTTCTTTATATTGTTTCTACCTCTATTCTTATAATGTTCATCGACTTCATGCCTACCAATAACTTTTCTTGCTTTATATCCCTTAAACAACTATTATTAGATGAAACTCTTCAGAAAATAATTTTGTAACCCCCTTCCAGTATAATTGGTAACCACCTCTTAGAAAAACAAATATATATTAATTTATACATAAAATATTGATATTTGTCACTATTATCTAAAGATTGCATATTAGTTTAAAGTTTCGTTTTGCAAAGTATAAATTTAAAAAATTAAAAATAATTTATAGAAATTAAATTACATATCAAAATGTTAAAAACTATAAAACAGCATACGTAACTGCCTACGAATGATTTTGGAAGAAATATTTACATTTCATTCACAAATTACCAAATATATCTACAATTATAGCAATTATGAAAATAATATATATATATAATTACGCATTTAGCGCCACATAAAATTATAATTACCCTTAAACACTTTATGAAACAAATTGCACTGATAATGATATATATAAGCCATGAATAAATAAAATTATAGGTAAATGAACTTGAAAAGGATATTATATTAAATTATTAATTTTATTTGATTAATAAAGTATACTAGTAGAAACACTACATAAAATTAATGAAAGATATAAAACCATGGTCTAAGATCTAAAAAGTTTCAATTTCTAACAAGTGGTACTGAAATTAAATATATGATGATAAATTAACTGTATAATGGTTAGATATATGTCTGAGAAATTTGGAAAACAAAATAAACAAATTTATCTTGAAAATTGGTAAATGGATGTTGATTATAAAAAAAAATTAGTTAAATTGTCTAGAGAACTAATTCGGTTTATCAAGATTATTGTGGCTATGAAAATATACATATTATAATACTTGGAAGTGGTAATAATCATGATTGTATATTAAAACTGTATAAAAATAAAACTCGTTTTCATTAACTAATTACTCAAAATACTGTTGTTAAGAGCCGCCCAAATCTCTCAACTCAATTTTTTTATCATTCCACCAATTTTTGAAATAAATATTGCCACGTAAGTAATAAAAACAGCGTATTTATTTCACTTTACTCTAAAGTTAACATCTGAATCTACAACAAATTATATTTATTGACTATTATTCTAAATGAGGGGGCTTTAAAAAGTGCTCACTTTACCGTGAGTGACTTTCAACAAATACTCCTGAAATAATAGTGTTATTATTTCGGTATGTTACCTACAGAGAAATATGTAACAGAGCATCNAAAACTCGTTTTCATTAACTAATTACTCAAAATACTGTTGTTAAGAGCCGCCCAAATCTCTCAACTCAATTTTTTTCCTATTAGCATTTTTTTATCATTCCACCGATTTTTGAAATAAATATTGCCATGTAAGTAATAAAAACAGCCTATTTATTTCACTGTACTCTAAAGTTAACATCTGAATCTACAACAAATTATATTTATTGACTATTATTCTAAATGAGGGGGCTTTAAAAAGTGCTCACTTTACCGTGAGTGACCTTCAACAAATACTCCTGAAATAATAGTGTTATTATTTCGGTATGTTACCTACAGAGAAATATGTAACAGAGCATCNCTTCAACAAATACTCCTGAAATAATAGTGTTATTATTTCGGTATGTTACCTACAGAGAAATATGTAACAGAGCATCTAAAGAATATATACATAATAGAACCAAATTCAATACTAAAATTTCTAGGGATGATAGAAGAAACCAAACAGGTAGTTTTATTAAAAAATGGTAGATCGTAAATTAACAATTGATTTTCATTCTATGTGAATTAGAAGTAGACTGAATTAATTACTTGTCAATTTAATTGTCATCCTATATCAAATATGTTTTATAAATGCATCTACCTGCTTTAATACAAGCTCTGCAATGACGTGCCCTTACCTGTCGTACATGTTCAAAGATATCAGGCAAATCCTTTGCAGAGAAAACAGCTGCAAGCACCTGAGCAACGAGCACTTCCTCCCATTCAATTGGAGTCTCACACACACGGCTTTTCAAGTGCCTCCACACAAAATAGTCAAGTGGGGTGAGGGTGGGAGAACGAGCAGGCCATGCAATTGGTCCACCATGGCCAATCCATTGCTCACCGAATCTGCTGTTAAAATGCTCTCGGAAGTCACTATAGACATGGGTACTAGCAATTTCTTTGAGGAGCTCAGGCAATAAGTTGTACAGGAACCGCAGGTACAGGTTATCATTGAACTGTGATAGCATTCACGGTCCAATCACGCAATCCCCAAATGTACCTCCTCGCCTGTAAACAGCAAACGTTTGTTGGTGTGAATGGATGAATCTAGCGTGAGGGTTAATGAAACTTCATCGGTGAACAACACAAACTGTCAAAAACGAGGTTCTATAGCGCTTCTTTGTTAGTGCCATTGGCATAACTCAAGCCAACGATGAAAGTCATTCGGCTGGAGTGCGTGGCACCTATTACTGGTGAAATGACTGCAGCTGTAATTCTTGCCACACCCGCCAAACAGCCATGCTGTCAACATGCAGTTGCTGTGCAACACGTCGTGAGCTTTTCGATGGAGTTTTCTCCACCTGTTGCAAAACCCCCTCCTCAAACTCGAGTGTACGCATTGTGCGCTGACGACCAGCGTCGGGTCTGTGAATCTAAAACTTGCATTGCTAAATATATAGTGCGCAGTAGAAACGATGATAATAACTCCTGATCACGAGCACCCATTTTGACATACATATCTGCAAAGAAGCGGTTCAAGCGGCGATCAATCGCAGCAGACATACAATGGTTTGGAACACGCCATAAAGGATATCGCTCCACATAAAGATGTGTAACGGTTCTTGAATTACGATTGCATGCACCATAAACAAAGTGCTTGTCTGTTAATTCAACCTGTGTATACTATATCAACGCTCAGATATAAACGAACGACAAAGTACTGAGTGGTGTGACAACGCAGACATTTCACTTTGACGTCATGGTATATTAAATAAAATATACAATATTTATGGCTATTTTAAAAAGAAATTAAGGTATGGTCTCTTCTATTATTCCTCGAAGTCAGAGTATTGAATTTGGTTACACCTTGTATTTATTGATATATGGTGAAAGGAAACTTGCCATTAGGTTATACCTAAGTTATTTATGGTAAATAGAATGACGAGCTATAGTTTTTTATCATAATGAAAGATTAGTACTGTAAATATAATAAATATATAACAAATTCATTATTCATATGGCTGATAATAATATTAGAAGAAATCTCAACTATATGTAATTTTGAAAGTAATTACAAAATAATTATTCTGTTATATAATTAACATGGCCCTCTTGGTAAATAATTGATCGATTATGAGGATATTCTGGAATAAATTAAACAAGGCACACTCATTTGCCAAAACAAAATTGATCACCATGAACAAATCGCGCGACTGCAACGAAGGTTGCCACACAGTATTGCCATAACACGAAATGTGTCCCATTTGCTTTTAATATTGTTTGCTTGTGCGGATGTACCACTAGGGGCCATATATATACATCCATTATTCATAACTTAAAGACCCAGAATAAGGTCTTAGTAGCAGTGTGAGACACAGAACCTAGTTCAGTAAACACGCAGTATGCCCCGACGGCACATTCGTCAAGCCTTTTCCCAGCTGGATGGGTTTCAGAGAGGTCGCATCGTCGGCCTCCGAGAGGCAGATTAAATGTTTCGGCACATTGCTCGTCACATGAACTGTTCTGCCTACAAAGTGAGTCGGTGTTGAATGCAGTGGGAACAGAAGGATACACACACCTTTCGAGAAGGCACGGGTCAAGCCTGGCTGACCACCAGCAGGGAGGATTGTTCCATCATGCGAAAGACTGTAAGCACTACACGGGCGTCGTTGTGCACCATCCAGAGACATGTCACGGCAGCTGAGAATGGGCCTGTGTCCACTAGTACTATATCCAAGTTGCTAGCAGAGCGAAATCTGCTTCGTTGCAACGTTTACGTCATCTACCATTACGACCTGGGTATCGCCGAGCATGTGTGACCGAATGGGCAGCATGGCAACTTGCGGATTGGCGACGAGTGGTGTTCAGCGACGAATCACGGTTATGTCTGGATACAGACAACCACCAAATTCGAGTTTTGAGATGCCCTAGCCAGAGCCGTTCATTGTAGAGTGGCACACTACCCCAACGAAAGGTGACATGATGTGGGGTGCCAGTTTATACGATTACCTTACCCACTGGTATGGATTGAAGGAACCCTGACTATGCGGCGATACATCCAGGAAATCCTGCAACTGTGAGCGTTCTCCTTCCTATTGGATCTTGACAACCCCATTTTCCAGCAGGAAAATGCCCGGCCTCACACATCAAGGATATCTTCCGTATATTTTCATGATGCCAACAGGCTTCCTTGGCCAGCAAGGCCCCTATATCTATCGACCATTGAGAAGATTGGGATCATATTGGACGGCAACTTCGGCCAGCGGCAACTATGGCGGAATCTTCCTTAGGGAACATCAGAAAGCCATATGCATCCNGAATCTTCCTTAGGGAACATCAGAAAGCCATATGCATCCATGGCCGACCATATCGCCGCCTGTCTCCATGCTACAGGTGGTCCAGCACCATGCTTAGTGCATCCTGCAAGATTTGTCCTCTGCAATAGAAGCTTGGCCTGGTAATATATTTTAAATTTATATATATATGTACGTATATGTCCTGTGCCTGTACCCACCTATGTGCCCCTACAATGGCACCTTAAGTGTGATAAATTTTTTTACAGATGAGTAGTGACCTGAAGAATTCGCGGATTCATTTTGAGACAAGCTAGAATTCAAAACACGTGTGTTTATATAACTTTAGCCATTGGTCCACACGGGTTTTGACACATGAAGAACGCTGGCCCAATCGTCACCGTCCACTGTGACAACAGACAACCATTGTGCAGTTAATATCCGCATATTTTTACATAAGGCAATAGAGTCTAGCCTGCAGGTCATTGAACTCGCGAATTTTTTAGGTCTCTACCAATGAGTCTATGTAAAATTATTATATTGCACATGCCGGACCATAAGGAATAACAATAAAAATGCCATCAAGAATTAGCAATTTGTATTTGATAGAAATAAACTGACTGGTAATTCATTTGATTTGAACGGAGTTGTTTCAACTTTGTTAAATAATGAATTTATATTATGGTACTTCGTTGAAATGACTTATTTTATTTATGAAATATTAATTACTATAAGTTTAATTCCTTAGTTATGCAGTGAATGTGTATAATATTTAAATAATATTTTTCATTTTTTTCTCTTATTAGAGCATACAAATATTTAGTCAATAAAGATCTAAATAACGAAAAGTAAAACTTTACAAAAAAATTACAATATACAATAATTGCCCTTGATGAGAAGATAATAATTAAGAAAGAATATAAAATTATCAAAGAGGAATTTTAACTATATAATTTGAATATTTGTATAATTATTACCATTTGCAGAAAGTTAAATGCTGTAAACCATTCAGTTGTACAAGCTATAATCACTATTTATTAAAATACAGATTTAAAAGGAATTAANAGTTAAATGCTGTAAACCATTCAGTTGTACAAGCTATAATCACTATTTATTAAAATACAGATTTAAAAGGAATTAATGGTTATTTTACAACTTTTCAAAATTTTTATTATAAAATTATTCCTAAAGTTAAAGGTTAAATATTGATATGGATAATGAGTTTCCTTATAATATAAACATGAATTATATTATACAGGCTGGTCCGCCTTACGTGGACACCACCAAAATTCCCGGAACAGTTCCAGATCAGTAAATGTGGTCTCGCTAAATGAAATTACGTACGGGGGCAAGTAATTTGCCGCAAAGTGACTATTCGTAACACGTATTTGGATATAATTAATTAAACCACTTATAATTTTTCCCCTGGAAACACAGGGGGAGGCCGGTAGCCCCGGCCACATAAATAACACTCATGACGTTTTGAAAATAAACAGAATTAAATCTGTATTTTCATACTAGAATGGAAATAAAATATATCTCTTACAATTATAATTAAATAACAATCTGATAGGTTTATTATCTTAGCTTATATCAAGTCTTGATATCAGGCTTCAATTCTCATTGGATACATTTTTGGAGGGTAGCCCCGGACATAGATTTAATGATGACCAAACCGTTTTTTGGCCTACATACATCACTAAATTAGTATTCCTCCGAAGGGTCAATGTCCACACACACTTCGTGCGCCCAGTCTTCACATGTATGACACGGATCCAGTCTTCTTGGAACGTTTCTCCGCAAATTATGCATTCTGTATCCTGGTCTATTTGTTTCTGAACCAAACTTTGAATGTTCTTCTTTGTTTTCATTGTATTAACTGCGGCCTTGTTTTTATTGGTTGCAGCCTTTTTCTCTGCCAGCGCGTTTTTGAACGGCGAAGATGTCAGAATCTCACTCTTTTGTTTTTTTCGAGAACGCACTGCAAGACGTTTCTTTGAAGCATCAGGAAAAGGGCTCAACTGTTTGAGCAATTCATTTGCTCTAGGTACCTTATATCTCTCAGCTGCTTCTCTCACAGATGTCGTTTTTGCCTGTTTCATTTTATTTTCATTCCAATTTCCTCTGTGTGTAATTCTTCCCATGACTTTTGGCAATTTTGAAGTGATTCTGCAAAAGACAACATATTTTACACACTTGCTTTAACATTACATTAAAATAACTAAACATTTCTCCATCCAAAAATGTCCGGGGTTACCCCACAACATCGTGTCCGATACCCGACCGCCATATTCTATGTTTTTATTTAATATCAACTCTTTCAATAAATATAACCTAAATTATTAACCTAACCTATGCACTTGAATCAACATCTTAAAGGATAATCAATAAATTATTGTGAAGTACTTACATTTTATAAACAATAACTGAGTTCACAATGTAAACGGCGCACATTACAATATAGACACAGGTAAATGAACTACTATAACGTGTTGTTCGCTCGGCGGTCGCGTCCGGGTGTATTCCATTATACGGCTAAATGGGGCTGTGGTCGTTGTGGCGTGTTATTTGTTTACCTATATACACGGGATTGTTTGAAACTAACACTGGCCAGGGATACCCACCGGCCGGAGCTACCTGACTCTCCCCTACATTTATTTCAACAGCATCTGAAAGTACGTGCAAAAAGGAATTCAGTGGAATAATGTATGCAATGGAAAGTAACACAGAAACGCCAAGAAATAATGTGCAAATATGATTAAGTTAGGTGGGCCGGTAGCATGGGGCAGTGGACCTGTACTCACAGCTGTAAGCAAGCAACACGCGACAAGACTCATCCTGGCGGTACGGCTTCCTAATAGCAGCACAGCACCAGACTACGTTATCTTTTATGGTAAGTGGTATTGCAGTCTGTGGCTGTATGTATGCAATGAAGTTCACGAATGAGGAAAAACTGGACGCTTTACTTATTCACGGTGAGTGTGGCAGGAATGCCAAGCAGGCCATCCAAATGTATGGTGAAAGGTGTCGTTATCGGACGCCTATATCGCAGAAAACGATACGAAGAATTTGCACACGTCTCTTGTCCCGAAATGACTGGAATTCCAAAACACAAGTGCGACGAATGACTGTTACGGGTGAGACGCATCAACACGACGTGTTGTCACATGTTGATGCATACCATCACATTGGTAAGCGAGTACTTTCCAGGTTCGTATAAATAAGCATATAAGTGTTACGGATACTGCGCCAACAGAAATTCCATCCATATCACGTGGCTCTTCATTAGGCATTACACGAAGGTGATTTCCAGAAGCGTTTTCAGTTTCGTAGGTTTTTTTCTGATGTCTATAAGGGATAACAGCAATTTTCTGAAGAACATAGGTACTCTTTACCGATGAAGCGACCTTCACAAACCATAGGTGCGTAAATTTACGAAATATGCACTACTGGGAGAGAGAGATTTCGCGTTAAGTTCGGCAGGTGGAGCACCAGTGACAGTGGAAAGTGAACGTGTGTTTGTGAATCTTTGGAGAATACGCCATANTTAAGTTCGGCAGGTGGAGCACCAGTGACAGTGGAAAGTGAACGTGTGTTTGTGAATCTTTGGAGAATACGCCATAAGGCCATTATTCATTTAAAGGACACTGGCCGGCTGTATGTACGCCCATTTTCTCAGAGAGACCTTACCGGCACTTCTGGAAGACATAGCGCTCGACATACATCATTATATGTGGTTTCAGCATGATGGTAGTCTTCATTTTGATTTGGTGGTGAAGCAAGTGTTAAATGAAACTTTTCCAAACCGGTGTATAGGATGTGGTGGTGTTATTAGATGATCCCCCACCCCCGATCACATACCACTCGATTTTCCTGTGNAAACCGGTGTATAGGATGTGGTGGTGTTATTAGATGATCCCCCACCCCCGATCACATACCACTCGATTTTCCTGTGGAGGTCGCTGAAAGATAGGCTGTGCAACACGGTTCCTACGACGCCAGAAGACATGCAGGGACGCATTGTGGCAGCCTGCAACCGCATTATGCCAGAAACACGTCAGGCCGCTCGTCGCTCGCTACAAGTGCGTTTACAGATGTGTATTGCTGCCGTTGTTAAACACATGCTGTGAAAATATGCAATGTGAAGCGTTTCAATCATAAATGTGCTATTTTGTACTATGAATGCGGATGCGATTGCATTTCTTTTTAGGTTGGTTTGTTCTATTTTTGGTGTGCATTTGTACGCACTCGCTACTCAGTACAGTAAATGACTAGGAAACGGATCTCCTGAATTTCGTTGGTATCTGAATAAAATGTAATGCATTGACATGAGACTTGCACAACCTATCTTCCCTCCGCTGCTGTGCTCTCCTTGGTCCAATATCGCATGCCGTACCTATTGCCTCATTAAGGTAAGCGCTATGCTGCTATAAGGAAGNTGTGCTCTCCTTGGTCCAATATCGCATGCCGTACCTATTGCCTCATTAAGGTAAGCGCTATGCTGCTATAAGGAAGCGGTCCCGCCAAGATGATTCACGGCACCTGTTGCTTGCTTACAGCTGTGCGCACAGGTCCACTGCCTCATGCTACCAGTCCACCTAACTTAATCATATTTGCACATTATTTGTTGATGTTACTCTGTTGCTTTCCATTGCATATGCCATATCACTGAATTCCTCTGTGTACGTACATTCAGATGTCAATGAAGTCAATGAATGATTCCAGGGGAAAAATCATATGTGGTTTAATTATTTCTGTCCATACATGTGTTATGAATAGTCACTTTGCTGCAAATTTTTTGCCCCCCTACATAATTTCTTTAGAGAAAATCGCATTTTGTGATCAGCAACAGTTCCGGAAAATTTGGGGATGTCCACGTTAGGCAGTCCATTCCGTACACTAAGTTGAGGTCTGCCTTATAAATCAGTATACTTATCAGCATGTTATAATATTATCAATAATTAATATTTTGATCGTTTGGGATGTAATTTATGTTGAGTGTTAGCTACATATATACTAATCTATATGATTTTATACCTCTTATATGCTGCTACCTATCTTTAATCGCTTTATACTTTTTTTTCTGAAGGTACTATTTTTGCAATATATAAATATCTTTTTATCATTANTATATGCTGCTACCTATCTTTAATCGCTTTATACTTTTTTTTCTGAAGGTATTATTTTTGCAATATATAAATATCTTTTTATAGTTTCCGAATAACTAGTGTAAACAAAAAGCAAGTTATGCAGTTTTTAATTACGTATTTTATAATAATTTTTGAACTTTTGTAATAATGCTTAAACATTCTTATATTAAATCTGAAATAGATTAACATAAAATCAAACAGAAGCACTTCTTTCAAATATAGGGATGATTATAATTGCTTATTTCAAATAAATAAATAATAACATTTGGTATTTGATAAACATCCTACAAAAACATTAATTAAGTACAATACAATTGCCTCTTTTTCCATGCGTTCACCGAGTGAGGTGGCGCAGTGGTTTAACTTTGGAATCGCGTTCGGGAGGACTTGGTTTGAAATTCCGGCGTTGCGATCCTGATTTCTGTTTACCATGGTTTCCCAAAATAAATCCAAGCGATTGCTGGTATGGTGTCTTTCTACAGGCCATGGCCGCTTCACTCCCTGTTCCTGCTTCTATGAGCAGCTTGCCCGTCTCCAATGACCTCGCTTTCTACGAGACGTTAAGTCCTACTATAGTCAATTTTGTATAAGAAGGACACTTTCTGACAGGTCTACGAAAGTAGCGCCACTGTTTACATCTGACTACATCTGACTACGTATCCTTCCACCATTAGCTGGTCCGTCAAGTCGGGGCTGTATTTTTTATCAATACGCTGTCAGCTAATCCACTTGCCATTGTACTGTATGCTTAAGAAATTTTAAGATATTTTAATACTGACATCTGTATAAAAAAATAAGTAGGTTATAAAAGTAAAAATATAAAATGTTGCAAATATTTTAATATTTGCTAAATCTTTTTTAATTTGTCCGAGATAGTGAATTTGGGTTAACATTTGCGAGACGGTCTGTTGTATCTATTATCAAACTTTGGACGTTATAGCTAATATATTCGAGTTGGAAATATGTGACGCGGTATAACGTTAGAATTGCTTAAAAACTATTCACGCGTGTCTCACTTTCTACGGATGCAAGGAGATGGGTTTCAAGAGAAAAATATGGCGTATAATTTACGTAGACGAACGATTACCGGCCGAATATAAATTACTTGTACTCCAAATCATTGTACATTAAATATATGTTACTTTAAAAAGTATGCAGAGCTCGTGGAAAAAAATAAATATTGGCATCTGTTGTAAATTCGTTATATATCGCGCAANTATAAATTACTTGTACTCCAAATCATTGTACATGAAATATATGTTACTTTAAAAATTATGCAGAGCTCGTGGAAAAAAATAAATATTGGCATCTGTTGTAATTTCGTTATATATCGCGCAGNATATATGTTACTTTAAAAAGTATGCAGAGCTCGTGGAAAAAAATAAATATTGGCATCTGTTGTAAATTCGTTATATATCGCGCAAGAAAGCGGTTCATTTCTGGCTGGTAATACCTAGCATAATATCCGACAGATGGCGCGCACAGCACGTCACTGCGAAGTTTGAGCAACCCTTTTTTTGGTCAACAGGTAGCGACTTTGTTAAAGTTGATAGTTGTTATATTACGGGCTGGATATATATTTCAAATTCGTGTCGTTTCGTCAATTTATTAGAAAAAATAATTCAACAATATTACGCAATATTTCTGTATGCTTTTGGAATTAATATCAAGGATGTGTTGAAAGCGAGGTTGGAGGGGGTGATATGACGTGGAAAAGCTTTCTAAAGTTAGCACAACTTCAGAAAACTTTTCCAAGTCGTATCATTTTGAACACCCATACATAACTACATTATGACGAAGTTTAGTTTTTAACACTAACAACCATTGTTTTGTGACCTTGTAAAATAAAATGTATTATTAAATCTAAGAACTCTTTCTTTCTTATCCGCGTATTTTCTGCTTTTGTGATGTGCATCGGCAGTGCACTCAGAATAGCCAGCGTAATAATTAACTTATGTTCCTTCGTGCATCAGCTGATACAGGATTTTGTAAATGGCACTTTGATTGTTTCGTATACATCAATTTGCCACTCACTGACTGTCAGAAAGTGGCCTTCTTATACCGTATGGACCATACCTACGTGCTTCCGATGCATTCACTTAGGATGCAAATGAACACATGGAATACTTCGTCAATACTTTTATCTTCATAGACGATTGTGTAATTTTTATTTCAGTTTGAAGAAATTTATGTAATAATGTAATTTGAAATTTTTTTAGATAAAAATGTTGTTATTTATCTATATTTTGATAAAAAAATATATATGATAAAATCACTTTTAATTTAGTGTCAGAAGGAAAAAATTATATTTGTATATATATATATATATATATATATATATATATATATATAATACATAAAAGCTTTTGTTGTATAAAGAAATACAAAATCATTACATTAAGTGTATAAATGGTTATGCCAATTTAAAAAATGTATAATTACAAATATAGAAATAATGATTATATTTTAAAAGATTGTGATTAATTTGTAAAACTAAATTATCCCTATATTCAACACATGATGAACGTTTTTGAACATTGAAGTAAATATGATTAGAGAATTCAATATACTTGATAAAATTTATTTAGCTACAAAACAAATAATTTTATTCGCTACACATTTTTTTAATGGATTCATTTACGATATATTGATAGAAGTAGCGTAAAATTATATCATCAGTGAACAAATTTTATAAATATGCATAACAATACATGATATGTTATCCAAGTACCTATTTCATTTTCATATTAAAGATGAATCAGGTAATAATGTAGTAACTGCAATACATATTATATTACGATAGACAAATTGGCATTACACAAAGTGACGATGGGAAAAATGTATAATAAACAGCTTCGAGATGGACGAGAATTATGTTCCCTATTTAGAAACATCTTGAAACTAAATCAAACCATTTTGGGCATGGGTAAGAGTGAAATAATTTATAAAGGTTTACCGGAGGTATAAATGCAGCCATTCTAAAAGAGTTTTGGTAGGCGTTGTGAATGTTGTCGTCGTAGTGAAAAGGGGTGGATGGTAATGGTTTGTTGTATACTTTTTCAAATAGACTCCTTTGGCCTGAAACGATTGAGCTATTATGATAAATTATAAATTCTTCTTTTCCAGACCAAACTTATACGTAAATTACTTTCTTCTTTGACAGAAGTTGATTATTCACGCATAAGGCGTGCATCGTTTTTGAGCTTGGATTATAATTTCTACAGTACACCCATTTAAAACCAATGCCATTTCTCATCTTGTCCAACTTGAATTCTGAATTCGTACGATAGGCTACAAGTTGAACTTTGTTCAAACCCACAAAACTCCAAACTCGTTACCTGAAAATATTGCTTAAAGCTACTATTTCTTACTATGCCAAGACACAGAAGTAGGAAACTTATAANACTCCAACTTGAATTCTGAATTCGTACGATAGGCTACAAGTTGAACTTTGTTCAAACCCACAAAACTCCAAACTCGTTACCTGAACATATTGCTTAAAGCTACTATTTCTTACTATGCCAAGACACAGAAGTAGGAAACTTATATTTAAATTACTTTCGGTTTTGTAGGTACATATTATTACAATTCTTTGGTCGTTTGTTATGCATAACTACTCCATTGCACCGTATTATTTGTACTTAAGGAGTTCCCGGTTTTAGATATGATGACATTAGTGTTTGTATATGCTTGAGTAAAAAATGTTTTCGCATAATAATTATACCACCACATTTTTTTAAAGGCACTCTCATAAACTTATTACGCACCTAAGATACGAAACGCATACGGCAACAATTGGTGTTTCTCGAACTCCTCCGTCAGTAAATAGCTTTTCTTCTTTTCCTTTTTTTAAATAACTCTTTGTTCGCTTGGAGTAAACGAGGGTTTCAGGGCAGTGAAAGGCTGGGATTATCTAATAAAATGTTGCCAAAGCTGAAAATTATCCGTCTGCGAAGTACAATTATGAAACTGGAGAAATCAATAACTGCAAAATAATCTCATTTCATGTCTGTGTTTTCGCGAGCGAAGCTGATACCTTTCCTGCCCATCTTTAGTCCATACTTCATCCAGTCACCAAGAGGGCTAAGGTATAAATATAATAAAGAAAACTAAACAAGTTCTCTCCTAAACATATTCGTACCTCTCTGCAATGTTGGATTCAACCACCATCTTAAAAACACTGGTGCCTTAAACTAGCGTTTCTGTGATTACTACGCTTACTTCAGAGTAAAGCATATTGTTACAAAATTTTTCCCAAGAGCTAAAAACTTATACCTAATTTTCTTCTACAACCTACCGTTTAGGAGTTATAAGAATAAATCATTTCGCAGTTTTCTTCCACATATTTGCATTAACGTGGAAACTTATGGAAAGAATGAAAATATTTTAATGAAGTTTATTGCGTGATTTGCTATTCTAGATATTAAAAAGTACGAAAGGATTTTTTATTAAATAAATACCGGCTTTGGTACGTCCCAACAAAAAAATTAATGGTCAATTGGCATGTCGGCCAAAAAAATTTATATAACCTTTTTATACGCGACGTATGATAACCTTCGTCCTAAGTCATGGTCACAATGTATTCTGTAAAATATTTATCACAAATAATTATTAATAATGTTTACTACACATTTTCTTGTATTGGCATGACTGATGTACAAATTAAATTCTGGACGCTATGATGGTAGAGGTAGATCAGTAAGTAAGGTTCTCGCGGCAAACAATCGGTCTTCGATGAAAGCATGTGACATAGCCACTGAGAATGACAGTGAAAAGCTGGTAGTCAAAATAAACAAGAAAAATATTTTGCAGAAATAATATATATTATTGAAAATCATGGAGGTAAGTTTATTAATATGAGCCGGTATAAGAACTCATGTGCAAAATAACTACCCTATTTTTTCTCGGACCATGTTTTAAAATGTGTTTTCATTGTTTCAAAAAGTTTTCTTTTCTTACTGAAATTTCCAAACAAGCTGAAAATCGGATGAGGCAAATGCTGGTTTTAATTGCGAATGCTCTACAATGTTCCAGTGAAATGACTGCAAAAGTTCCGGTGGTGTCGATGCAGGTTTGGCATCATTGTGAGGAAACGTAACACCGGTGGATAGACGAACTACACAACGTGGTATAATAGACGCTTTAAAACAAAATAAGGACATGAACTACATTTAAGTTTCACAAAAAGGCATTTGCCGTACTATAGAAAGAGTTTTTTTTTTTACTGCATTAGGAAAGTTAACTGAAAATTTCGTACTAATAATACTGAATTCTCAATGTATCGAATACGTATGCGAATCGACTCCGTAGATATTTGTAAAATTAAGTGCGGAATAGCATGTAACAAGACAATTGCTTCTTTATTAGGTAACAGAGTTATAATTGGCTGCGGTAGAGGGAACGTTTGCTTACCATACTGTGTGCTGCAGTCACAACCTTCATCAAAAGTTATTTTAATAAATTGTATTAAATCGAGATCAGCTTTGCAAGAATGAAAACTGAAACTGAATGTATAGTAATTGATTTACTAGCTACCTGGTGAAATGCGCCTCTTAATGCATACCTCAATCAAGTAAATTTTGAACGCATTTTTCTCATCAAAATAAATCATAAATAAAACAAAAATAATTTGTGCCATAGTCAGATAACACAAACCGTAAAGTGGCGTAGACTTATTTACTATATTTCGGTTCTGTAAAACGTGAGACATTATACGTTTTTATGAATGTGCACAGAAAATTCTAATCTAATAGCAAGGAATTGAAACAGTAAGAAGGTAGTTATTAGATTTCTAAGAGAACCTGATGTTAGGGACATGATTAAAACTGTTGATTTAATCTCATTATGTGGTATTTTTATCATTTATACTATATTTTAACTAATTGATTATGGATTTCGCTTTATAAGCACGGGACATAAATTTCATTACATTACTTAGTGTTTACTCTAGTCAAGCTTTTGTATAGTGACGTTCAAGGGAACAGATTGGCAATCCACCTAGTTTGAACTAACGTGTTGAAACATTCGCCACTTCAGAGTACAATGATTGCAGTTAGCAAAAGGAGAGGTAATATTATGCAACGTGGAAAGTAACGCTGTGAACAGAACCGTCGCTTCTAGCATACAGCCGAAGTAATAGGCTGAATGTACTTTCCAAACACTCGACAATGGCCGAAGCGTGTTTGTATTGGTTTTCTTAACATACAAATATATAATTCTGTCCCCAGCTGACAGCTGTAGATTATAAATCAAAGGTAAGAAACTGTTCAATGTGACTACTGTTAAGTAGACAGTCAGTGGCCACTTTACTCGACACAGCAAGGCGAAGTAGCCATTAGGTAAAAAAAAAATATTAAATTCAGTTTAAAATAGTAATTTGTAATTTTTGAAATTATATTTTTAATGGTTTCTGCAGTAACTATATTGTAAAGAGTGTGAATTTCTAGTTTTTTTTCTTACAAAATTATTTATATATATTTACGACGCTCGCTGCTTCGCATCCCGCGCGAGGGAGTGGAAGGACAAAGTAGTTATATGATGGTGCCGGCCAGTAAATGGAATTTTTTGAATGACAGACGAGCAAACCGCGTGTCTGTTACAAAAAGCGAGCCGACATGATAATCCCTTTTGCGGCACGCGCTGCTGACCCTGGTTGTATTCAGTTTCTGCATTTATCTGAAGAATTTTCTGGTGGTTTGCTGCTCTAGTTTCTGTCAGCTATACTCGAGGTGCGGTGAACCCTCCAGGCCAATGCCAACGACTATAAAAAAAATGCGTCGGGCCTCCGAGCCGGCAGTTGTTGAATGGATGAGTTTCAGCGATAGAAGACTAGCGAGAAGAGAAGTGTGCGGCGATAGAAGTGACCAGTGGGTGTGAAGTCTGCGACTGCGAACATCAGAGCAGTGAAGAGTACGACTGCAGGTTGGACTATTGGACTGTATGCGTGAGTGAAAGACATTACGAATGATGTCAACAAATAGACTTAACGTGTGTTAATTATGAGTATGAGTTAATTGGCAATGACCAAACAAAGAAATATAGACGGGCGTTAATTATAGGTGAAATACACATCAAATATTGCGCTGACTGTGAAATAAGAAGAGTAATAGTGGAGACAGATAATTTAATGCTGTCATGTAATGCATGCCAGTTACATGGACAGATCATACCTACCTACAGTCCTTACCATTAAGCCATATCAGCTAGAAGAGCCATACCAACAAAGCTACCATCAAAACACTCCTATGAAATATTTCAGCAAATTATTTTAACAAACTTTTTCTCGTGTTATACCAACCACATGGTAAGATCATACAGAACATCCTTACAGACGAACTAACGAAACCGAAATGCCATATCTTTAGGTCCTACAACCAGACCAGCAAATCACATGCCCCAGCCAAATAAGACATTCCATCGATCAATACTCGCAAACCATATCACACCACACCACCCATTTAGACAGACCATAACATAATCTAATAACAAACACACTACCATACCATACTGCAGAACATACCAATTACTCAACCAAATATTTCAAATTCTGATCAGCCATGCTATTACATCATACCATCAATTTGCAAAGACACAATACCAGCAAACCAATCATACAGACAAGCCATACCAACCATCGAACCGAAAATATTTCAACCAATCATTCCGACCAACAAATCTAACAGACTATTTCATCTGACAATATCCACAGACCATACAATCTGAACATACCAACCAGTCACTCCTACGAAAATATTAGAACCAAATACTTGACAATCATGCAATCATGTTATACAAAACAGCCATGTCACAAGTATAATTCTATCAATAATACTGACAACCTACCACCTGGTATACCTACCAAAACATTCTAGTCATACTATCTAGATTTTAAAACATTATCGTTACATGTCTTGCATGGCATAAATACCATGTCCATCATGCCGTAGCAGTTTGGAGGCCAGCCCTCTATAACATTTTGCTCTTTTCACACCATCAGTTATTACAATAATAATTTTCCACGGCAGTAACACTGTTTTACATCTAATGATAGAGTATTCGAAGAAGCTGTGTGTGTATATATATCCTCAGTACCGGATTTGATACCTGAAAGGCTTGCTTTATTTTCAGTCAGAGAAGAACTTGTACACCAAGACTACTGCCAAAGTGATGCCCGTCAAAACTGACTCCTGCAGAGACGGATTAACATTCCAGCTTTTACAGAGGGAATGCAGCTGCCTGTATGCACATATTCGGTAGCTAGCACTGTAAATAACTATAAAAACCTAGAAGAAGAACAAACCCTATTTTATTTTTAATTTGTGTCCCAAGCAACTTGCAATTGTAAATCTAGTTTAGATAAACTTCAGAAAAATTAGTAGCATAGTCTTCCCGCTTTATTCACAGAGTGCTACTAAGTCGAAATAAATTATTTTATCAAAGTTCTCAATTTTACTTCGTAAATAACATTCAAAGTTTCGTAGAAATCCATGCCGTCAATTATTCTGAGCATGTATGTGTTTATATTTAAAGTTCTTATAACCGCACAGCTTATAATATTCTTTAACCCAGCGAGTATTTGTACACAGCTGTACTGTATGTATAACTATGTTTATATTTAGCTTTCATGCCAAAATTAATAGCATCTTTAATTTATACATTTACTACACTAGTCTTATTCGTTTCTCTTTTACAGCTTAATACTAATGAGGGGTAAAATAAATTAATAACACAAAAGTAATTTGTACACTTTAACTTTATTTTACAGACTTGATAAAATAACATATACATATTAGTTACACACTAAACTTATTACTTATTCGACAAAATATTTATAATGTCAGTTTTACATTAAAATACCTGCTGTGAGCATTCAATCCACTATTTTTCGTATATACCAAACCAACGTCATCAAATGGGTATTTCTTGTAAGTGATTCTGAATGTACAGTTACTAGCTTAATGTCGTCTTGTTTGTATGGCCTATCTGTACGGTAGTAGCGATGTCTGAAATGTGTGATTGGGGCATTATAGTAGTTTGGGTTAATGGTAGGGGGAAGTTTTTTGATGGAATAGCTTTGTCTCTGAGTGTGACATGTCTGTATGGCTGTTAAACAGGGCAGGAGGTATGATGACAGGTGTGACGGTTTGTTTAGAAGGTCTAAATGTATGGCATGAATATTATGTTGGTCAGTCTGATAATTTGAATTGTATGTAGGCTCATCATTGAAATAGGTGTTTTAGAATATTCGTATTGTATGACCTCTCTGTGTGGTTGTTATAGGTAGATGGTTAGGTAATATGTTTGGTTTGTATGTCTAACTAGTATGATTTGGTTGGTATGGTGTCTGGATATGTCTTTATGGTTGGTTGTTTCTTCGAATGGTTGAAATGGATGGAGAAACACGATGGTATTTTCTGCTGGTGTGGGCTGCCTGTATTGTTTGGTTTGTTTTTATGACTGGTACATCTTTATGGTATATCCTATTGGTTGTACAGTTAGTTTGCTTGTATGGTAGGTATAGCTGTTATGTTGATTATTATGAATTAACATCATGCTCGGTTGTTTTGGCAGTATGACAAAAGCGTAGCTTCAATGGTGTGGGGACAATGGTTGAATTGTGTGATTATTTTGTAAGAGCGGAATGGTTTGATGGGATGTTTAGTTAGTATGAGAGGGGCAGAAGGCTTAACTGGTTTGGTTGAATGTATGGTTGGATGTTATTATATGTTATCTGGGAATTAAGACTGTATGAGTGCCATTGATGGTTAAATTAATATTATTGCTGTTATGATAGCATGGTTGGAGCTTACGATTGAATTATTTTACTGGCCGGCTGCTGGTATGGCGTGTTTATGTGTGTAACTGGTGAAGTTAGATAGGCTGAAATCGTAGTCAATATAGTTTACTGTTATGATTGATCAGTAAGTCTGAGGTATGGTGGTTTATATGGCCTGCATTGTTAATAGCATGACTGAGGTATGCTTGGGCTAGAGCGAATAAAAAGGTTTGGGCAGTATGTTTTGGTTGGTATGGTTATCTCCTGCGGTGGTTCGTTTATATATTCATATAGTTTATTATGTAAGTATGCTGGGTTTTATGACTTTCGACATCGCATGGCTGAGACAAGCTAATGTCATAGTAAAAGGTATTATACCTGTTTTGGTACTCAGTAC
Source organism: Clitarchus hookeri (assembly GCA_002778355.1). Taxonomy (NCBI): domain Eukaryota; kingdom Metazoa; phylum Arthropoda; class Insecta; order Phasmatodea; family Phasmatidae; genus Clitarchus; species Clitarchus hookeri. The sequence goes on along the minus strand of NQII01000486.1, from coordinate 316,182 downwards.
CATCTGATTATCGATATGGTTAAGTATGCCATAGGTATGTGACCTGGTAGGTTTCGTTGCAGCAGCTATTAGTTTGGATGGCTGGCATAATTAATTGGGTTTTTGGTTGATATAGTGATTTATATTAATGTTTGGATGCTATAGGATGTCACCTAGTATGTTATGACTGGTGTGGTTATTGGATGGTGTGTTTGGTAAGAAATGAGTAGTTATGTTGCATTGTATGACTATAATGTGATTGTGTGGCATGACTGAAGCATGTTGGGTTATGATTGTTAGAGTACCCAGTACTCCTGGTCGGCAGGGTAACTCATATTATGTTTCGTATGTTTGGGGGGTGGTGGTCAGCTTTTTTATTTGTATGGATGGTTGGTGTTATCAGGTGGTTTGTTTCATGGGTGGTATTATATTTTTCTGGTGTCTGATGGTAATGATGATATGAAAGACCTGTTGGAGTTACGATTTTTTGTATATTTTAGGGACTAAGGTATCCTTGAATTCTAGTGGACGCTATAAGTGATGAGTATATTTAGTCTGGTGACGGTTGGTAGAGCAGATGGTATGGGTGGTAGTAATTATATTGTTATAAGCCAGTCTGAACTGTAAAGTAGCTTGGTATTCTTGGGTTATGGTGTTTGGTAATGTTGATGTGATGGGAAGTATGTTTTCCGGTAGAGGTCTGGGGTTAGTTCGTAATGAAGGTATGTCATGTGGCATGGGCAGTATATTTTTTTGGGTATGGTCGGTGTTTTCTGTATGTTATATTGTACAGTATGTTGTGAAGTATGTTTTTCTTGTGTTGGTTGGTAGAGCAAATTGTATGGGCAGTATGTATGATAGTGTTATGGGGCTGGTCTGAACTGTATAGTACATTGGGATTATAGTGGGTGGCATTGTTGGTGTTTAAGATGGTATGGCTTGTTTATATGTGTAACTGGTGAAGTTAGGTGGACTTTTATGGTAGTCATTATATTTTACTGTTATTTTTTATCAGTATGTCTGAGGTATAGTGGTTCATATGGTATGTATTGATAATAGCACGATTGAGGCATGCTTGGGTAATAGAAGATTATATGGTTTGCAATGTACGTTTGGTTGATATGGTAATCTGGTATGGTGGTTGGCAAATATCATCAGATGGTATGTTGGTATGATGGGTTGTGTGGTTTTTGATATGATCAGTGTATTTTAACTGAGGTAAGCTGGTGTTATGGTGAAAGGTATGATCTGTATGGTACACATTATCTCTTGGTTGTATATATATTTATATTTATATATTGGTTGGTAAAGCTGCAGGAATGGTATGTAGTAGATTTTCGGTGCATTTATTGGTATGGTTGGCTGGTAATATCAGTTGGTTTGTTTGGTGGAATGTATGATATTTGGCTTGTGTCTAATGGTAATGATACTATGACAGACATGTTGGAGTTACGATTTTTGGTATATTAAGTGGGAGTGGGCTGAGGTATGCTTGAGTTCTAGTAGGTGGTATGAGTCGTGAGTATATTTTTGTTTGGTGTCTGTCGGAAGGGCAAATGATATAGGTGGTAGGTAACATAGTGTTATGGGCTGCTTTGAACCGTATATTTGCTTGGTACACATGAGTTATTATGAATGTTATGGTTGGTTTGCGGGGTGGTATGATTGGTTTGTTGAGTGGAGTGGTGTTAAGTATATTTGTCCGGTGTTAGTCGGTAATGAAGGTATGTCAGATGGCACAGACAGTTTTTTTGTGTATGGTCGGTGTGCTCTGCACTGCTAAGGCATGTTTGTGTTAAAAGTTGTTGGTATGGGTGGTCAGTGTAATGGCTGGTGTCAATCAGTGTCTTAGATGGAAGTTCATTGTGTGACATAGCTTTGTATGTTATGGACTGTATGATTGCTTGGTTTGGCTGGTGTATTTTTCAGTATTATTGTGTGTTGTGTTGACTAGTATAGTTTGTCTAGTTTCAATTGGCAGAGCACATGGATTTGGTGTAAGGTTATGGGTTGGTCTGGTCTGTATGGTTGCTTGGTACACTTGAATTATATCAGATGGTACGGATGGTGAGCTGTGTGGTATGGTAATCCCTAGGTTTTTCTTGGGTTATATGAGATGGTATGGGTGTTTGGAACATTGGGAGTTGTGGTATCAGTCGATTATGTTATATTGGAAAATGGGTAGAATGTTTTTGTTATGGGCTGATATGGACTGTATAGAGGCTTTAAAGGCATAATTTATAGTGCGTGTCATGGAGATTAGTATATTTTATTTTTCCTTTGTATTATAGCAGACCGTTTGTCAGCATGTTTGCTAGTGTGGTGACTATTATATATGTCTGGTGCTGTTTGCCTTGATGAATTGTAGGGGCAGGAAGAATTTTTGATATTATAGGTGTGCACTGTGTTATGCTGGGTGGTATTCTACGAAGTATATTCTTTTGACTCTGGTCGGTAGAGCTAATGGTATGAACCAATAGTTAAATTTGTTGTTAAGGTCTATGTGGAATGAGTGGTTGAAGTATGATTTAGTTATTGTAGGCGTGAGTATATTTTGTTTGGTGTCGGTGGAACAGATGGCATGGGTAATAGGTATACTTTTGGGTGAAACCTGTGCAGACTGAATAGTTAGGTGTATGCTTTATAATTATTTGTTGTATGGGTTGTGAGTACATGTGGTGTCGATTGGCAAAGCAGATCGAATGGATATTAGGTTGTGTGTCAGGCTGGTCTGTATGGTTGTTGGTATACTTGAGTTATGGTAGGTGATATGGATGGTGTGTTGGGCAGAATGGTTGATTAGTAATGGCTGAGTTTATCTTGGATTATATGTGATTTTATGGCTGGTACATTGGGTGGTATGGTATCAGTCGGTTATGTTTCGTGTTAGGGGTCGACCTAGAATGTATAATTTTTTGGGTGGATGTTATGGTTTATTAGTATGGCCAGACATGTTTGAGTTATAATTGTAGATATGGGTGTTCAGTGTATTTGGTTGGTGTCAGTCGGTATGTTCGATGGTATGGGAAAACGTTGATTGTGTCGTGGTGTTTGAAATGAGTTTGTATATTATGGACTGTATGTTTGCTTCGTATGGAGGCTGTATTTTTGTGTATTGGGTGATATGGTGAGTAGTATATTTTGTCTACTTTCGATTGGCAGAGCAGATGGAATGGCTATTAGTTTATGGTTTGGTCTGGTCTATATGGTTGCTTGGTTTACTTTAGTGATGGCATATGGTATGGATGGGGTGTTGGGCTGTATGGTTGATTAGTAAGGGCTGAGATTATCTTGTCTTATATGAGATAGTGTAGCTCTTACATTGGGTGGTCTGGTATCTCAGCTTTTTTATATTACGTTGACAGATGGTAGGAATTGTGTGTGTTATGGGTTAACCTGGCATGTATAATCGCTTGGGTAGCTGTTGTATAAGTATGGTCGAGTTCTTTTTTTGGGTTATAGAGAATGGTGTTGTTGGTTTGTATGACTGAGATTTTCTTAGGTTACTGTGGTTGGTATGGCTGGTTGGAATGTTGTGAGGCATGCAGTTATATGTTTGCTTAGTGTGTGTGCTGTTTTGTTCTGAATGTTAGCTATAATATTTCTAGAATGTGGTAGGGTTGTTTTATTCTGAGCCCTATTTGTTTAATTCGATTTAATTAGAGTGTGCTGGAAGGACTAAAGGAAAATGTGAATAAATTTGAAATTTTTTGCAAGTGGTTTTATACAATATAAGTGGTTAAGTTCTATGCACAAGGTGAAAAGACATACATCAATGAAAAATAAAGGAATGCATGAGGTGGCCTATAGAGAGCTTGCCTGGTGACTAAGGAAAAATGAAATGATAGATGGCTGCCTAAAAACAAATGCAGTCGTCAGCAAACGAAACAAGAGGGTGGTTCAAGGTTATTCGGTGTGAAATGACAGAGCATGATGCCAAGATGGCAGGGTTGAGCAAAGGCGACTTAGGTGAAAAGGAATATGTTAGCATGATAAAGTAGGAATGGAACGACAGAGCATGATGTTAGAATGGCAGGCAGTTAAAAGACAGTACCAGATAAAATGAAATACAAGATGGTCGGAATGGAATGGCAGCCATGATGTCAAGATAGCATTCTATTTTAATTTAGTACCTCAGTTTGTTTAATATTATTCAATTGTAGTCCTGAAATTAATAAAAAAAATTTATTTTCAATGAAAACATGTTTGAAATATCAAATTATTATCTTAAGGTGAAATGAATATTGTTCCAAAATACGTACCATGATTTTGAAACACATTTTCTTTTACAGATTACTGTCAGTAGTTTAAATATTTATATTCTATTATACCATTTTTTAATAATCCAGCGATATAGAATATTGCAGATGTTCGTTTCCTTTTATTTTAAACAAATAATTTAAATTTAAATAATAATATTTATTCAATGTAGTATATAGCATAACATATTTCAAATATATGTGATACGCAATATTTTATACATTGCATACTGTAAACCACATATTGTAATTTATATTACATTATATAAAAAATTATATACGGCCATACAAAAATTTACGATACTTGTTTTGATAATTAAAAGATGTTCCATTTTGAAAGCAAAATGTGAATACAATAGACATTTATCATTCTTACATTTTTATATATTTTCTGTAATTCAGGTAAAATTTCAACCTTGCGTTTCATTAGAGAAGCTACGATGTTTCATTTTCCTATTTTTAATCAAGCATTCGCATATGTGTTGTGTTTTGGTTTCACTGGATTTACTCACTGAAAGTATAGATAAAATAAATTGCAATCACTTCAAATTTAATAGACTGTACTGGATGTTGTGAAAGGAAAGATTTTATCGAAAATTTATAAATGCAAATTTTAAATATAACAAAAATAATTTTTGTGGAAATTGTAATTATAAACATATATTGTTTTAAGAATGTGATTATTTAAGTTAGAATTAAATCATGTTATAAAATAATGAAATTTGAATTTAATGTAAAGTAACCTTTTACAGAAACATAATTATTACTTAATTCTTATAAAATATTTAATTATATTGCCATTTTTTCCATCACTTTTTCTTATAATACTGAAAGCCAAATGATTTATTTTAACAGTTTAACCATATTAAATAACATTTTTATTTAGTGTACCACCAACCAAAATCATAAAAAAATTTCAATTAAAATTTAACTACCCACATTTCTAAATAAAATTCTCGACTATTTATATTGTATAACCACAGTTAATGGAGAAACGACAATTGCTTGAATATTAATGCGTAATAATGCGTAATAATGTCATATTTTTCCTTTACATAAAAAAGGAAAACACCAAAATACTTATCAGTATTTTCACTTCTTAGCTAAATTGTGCACATTAAAAGTAATGATTTTCAATGTAAGTGAAAATAATTCAGATTTTAGAGAGATTATGCTGCACAGTTTGATATACAACGATTGTTCATTCGCTTTAATAAAACTTGAAATAAAATGGTTTGCACCTTATGTAATAATAATAAAATAAATTCGGTTAATAAAAAACTGTAATTATTTCTTGAGTTCAATAGCATATTGGTTCATAAAAACAAACTATAAATAACATTGGTTTTTATTACTGACAACCATGTCATAAAATAGGATAACATGATAAAGGAATTATATTGGAAACAAATTTTGTAGTAAGGTTTAATTATCTTCACATGAACCGTTCCGTTTGGAAAATAATTTAACATGAAAGAAATGTTTTAAATTTATTTAAAATTTGCAATGTTTATCTACTTTAAGTACAGTGTTAGCTACAATTCGGATAATGTAATAATTATTAAATAAGCAATGTAGACACTTAGAAATTAACATTATTGCAACTTTTGTACCAAAACGTATGAATTTTGTGAGCATATTTTAAAATTCGTTTTCTTTAAAATTGAAATTAATAATTACTCAATAATATTATTTCAACTACAATTGAAATAATCATTGCGATTATTTTAATATTGCATATAATTAAATATTTTTGACAGAAAAGTTTAAATACAAATTGCATTAATAAACTTTTAACTAATTTAATATTTGTGCATAAAATTAAAATTAATTTGTTGTTCCAAGTACTCATTTGAGTGATATTTTACCAAAAAAAGTGAAGAATGTAAAAAAATTCATAAAAAACATAATTGTAATAAAAATTAAGACAAAATAATACAGTGTAATTATGTGTGTTAAAATGTACAGAAATATAATTTTTAAAATACGACTACTTTAACATACATTAATTTCAACCAATTGATATTATATTATTAAATCGACTTAATTCTGTAACATCTAAAATTAACACTTTTATAATGTTTGAAAATCTTTAATGTTTAAAAGTGAATTTAAAGTTATTTTAAGAAGGGTTTTATAATTGATAACAAATATTGAAAATCTTATAAATTACAAAAAAATGTATTATGACTTTTATAATTTAGATTCCTGTGATGATTGTGATAGTGTATTAAAAAATAGTTATTCCTATTATTCTTTATTTTTAAGATTTCAAATTCCTAACAGAAATTTATGTTTTAAATGTGAAATTAAATTTTTTTCTATTTCAGAATATGTATACAGAGTTTCCTAAAACAATTAATTTAGTACCATGTGGACTGAAGACATTTTTAATTATTACAGTTGCATACATTATGTATGTTTAAAAAAAAGTTTAAGTTATTATGGTAAATACTGTCCTATAAATCCCAGTTAACCATTTTTACATAATTCAAATATTATTTCACTTTATGTTGCAACAAATACTTTTATTAATTTTTTTTTATTTCATACAATATCCATCTCTTTGCTATCATAACCCTCCAAATTCTTTTCTTCCCATAATATTATATTCTTCCTTTTTTATTTCAAACATATAGTATATTTTTATCTAGATTATCACTTGTATTATATTTAAAAATAATATTAATTGTATTCGTAGACAATTTAATATTTAGTAGAATCTACAAATTAATCGAAAATTTAGTAAAATAAGACAATAAAATTTCCAATAATTTGGTTTATTAGCCTTATAAAAAGATATAAAAAAACTGATTTTGGTGAATGTGCAATTGACATATAAGTTGATACTGTTTTCAAAAATGTTCTTATTTTATCAAAATACTCTGAAATTAAAATTTTATTCACAATTCTTGTAGTTTCAGAATATTTTTCAGTTACATTTTTTTATTTCTTAAGTACATAAATTAGTCTTATACCGACCCTGTTTCTGATATATTTTACAGTTTTAGCTAATATTTAAATTTACTAATTTTTGAAAATTTATCCAAAATATTTGTCTTATTTTGTTTTAACTGCATTATTTAATTATACAATTATTAGTTATTTAATTAATCTGACATAATAAAATAAATGTTGTGCATACATGCTTGTATATTTTTCTAATGATAAATAGTGTTCTTAACATTTATAGTGTAAATTTTTCTAATAATAAGAAATTTTTGCTCTCGGTATTATTTTATTTGTGGGGTTAAATACAAGTCTTATAATCAACTTCCATGGCTTAAATAAACGTTCTTAAAATATTTTTTTATATTGCTTTATTTTGAATGCTTCACAGCTTGAACAATTAAAACCACCATAGTGTAAATATTATAATGTTGGGCAGCCATATATATCATGCAACTAATAAACAGAATCGTTAAATCACTTATTTTTACTAAAATCAGGTAAGTCCTTCTTATTCTTTAACACTGTGAAAAACATGTACCCTAATAATAACTCTAGTGGTACCTTTTCAGTTAAAAAATACAATTTCATTTTAAAAGAAACACTGAAAAATAGGAAGCATGATCTTAATCAAATCAGTTCAGCAAATTTCTCTATAATTTTCGAACATATCTAACCTTAATAAAACAGATTTTTTAAATACAAATCACGAAAATCACCCAAATGTTTAACATGAAATGTTTTTAAATATTATTTTACATATACATAATTGCACTTAAATTTTTTGTGTCATGCAATTAGTTATAACATTATTCTTTATTTGGTAAAATTTCTCATAAAATATTTTTTACTTATTATTTTAATAAATAATAAGATATAACTGTTATAGTAAACTAATTTTATCTCCACGAAAAACCCATTTAAAAGTGTCATATAATATTTTCATAAACATGATGATAGTAAGCCATAAGCTTAAATAGAGCAATATTCTCGTTTTTTTATTTGTTTGGCTTCATCGAAACACGGTTCTTTAATTAATGTAAATTCTATACTAATAAATTAGTCAAACAAATTGGAACGATACTGGGAGATTTTTATTTTTAATTACAGATATTCCTTGCATATAAAAGTTTATTGCTGATTTATTGTGGTGATTTTTTGTTATCTTCATTGAATTCTAATTCTCTTAGTTCAAATGTTGCTGAATTTAAAAAAAAAATTTTACTTATACTTTTAAAATTTTATTTCTGAGTTTGTGAATAGATTTAATTTATTTTATTAAGAAAATTTAATAGATATTTAAAATTTGTGTTGTGCCATAGTTAGTCTATTAAAGAATTTAATTTTGTAAGGAAAAATATTGTATTTAATTTTATAAAATAATGCTGATTATTAATATTTCATTTTATAACGACAATTTATACTATACTAAATTATATTTTTTGGTTATACAGTAAGACTGTATCATAGCTTCACTATAGTTTTATAATGTTATTTATCTCTTCATCTTCATGTTAAGGGGCAGAGCGGTTAGAATACTCGCATCCCTGGCTGGCTCACTCCGGATTTTCGCAAGTGCCGGACGATGCCGCTGCTCAACGGGCTTTCTTGGGGATATCCCGTTTCCCCCGCCTCTTCATCGCAGAGCTACGCCATACTCACCTCACTTCACTCTCATCGGCACTCAAGACCTTGATGTTAAGAGCCGCCCAAATCACTTTGCTCACTCACTCACTGACTGGTCTTCCAATTAAATGTAATGTTTGTGATTAACGAAAATTTTTTTTAAAATTTTTATTTACTTACAATTTACTAAGTTTTGGATTATTTTACACTCCAGTTAACAGAGAATAAAATTTAAAAATAAATGCATTGCTTCTTAAATTTTAAAAATTATTTTATTTCTGAAATAATTTTATTGTAAGTATCGGGCGAATGTACTTTTATAATACATTTTTAATTGCGATTAAAACATTCGAATTTTAAGTCTACTTTCCGAAGGAAAGAAAGGCATGTGAGATCACTTTCCTGTCTGTGTGTGAATGTGTATGTTTATGTGTGTGGCTGCGCACGTGTGTTCCACCCAACACCCTTTCAATTATTGAACGCGTGGGCCAAATTTTATCAAACTTGGTACACATATATAACTAAGTAAGTACACCTTACTGTTATAAATTTTGACCACGCCGGGCACTTACTTTCAAATGCCGGCAATTAAAATATTTAATGTAATATGACATATCTCCGAAACCATTCAATATATTTCAACCAGATTTTGAATGCTGACAGCGCAAGGTGCAAGCATTGAATTCACGGGTGAATAATGTCGTTGGTGCATCATTTTTAAAGATAGCACCACATGAATAAACCAACCTTATACAATATATCTCAAAAACTACTCAACCAATTTTCGCCAAATTTGGCACGTATGTAACATTATGATAGGCAAAATAAAGGTAAGTAATTGAACTTTATTAGGCATTTTTTTCAAAATTGTGGCTACTCAAATATCTTAGGTTCATTTGGTATACCTACCATACAGTTTAACCAATTGAACCAAATTTTGTAAGATGAAAGTATCGATAACAAGCATAATTTAAGCGAAACAACAACCACTTTTGTCCATAATTTTGTAAGATATCCCCACATGAAATAATCGACCGATTTCTTTCAAATTTGGCGAAGAAGTTGTACTGTTGTAGGCCATATTAATATTCATGTTTTAAGTGTGTAAGTCCCTTTCTTATGACTTGCGCCTATACCAACATTGTGCTACATCTACGAAACTATGTAACATAATTAATTTTAGCTTTGCATTTTATATCTATCACAAAACATTTTTTGTGCTAATACATAAACATTTGTCCTCCATTTATGAAGATTGTCACATGAATAATGGGGGTTTTATGCCATATCTCGAGCACCAATCAACCGATTCATATGAAAATTACACGCAAGTATTGCAACAATAGTGTATGTACACTGAGGCGAAAAAAGTCATAGGATAACTCCTAATATCGTGTCAGACCTGCTTTTGCCCGGGGAAGTGTAGCAACTCGAAGTGGCATGGACTCAACAAGTCGTAGGAAGTCCCCGGCAGAAATATTGAGCCATGCTGCCTCTACAGACGTCCATAATTGCGAAAGTTTTGCCGGTGCAGGAGTTTGTGCATGAACTGACTTCTCGATTATGTCCCATAAATGTTCGATGGGATTCATGTCAGGCGATCTTGGTGGCCAAATCTATAGCTGGAAATGTCCAGCATGTTCTTCAAACCAATCGCAAAGAGTTGTGGCCCGGTGACATGGCGCATTGTCATCCATAAAAATTCCATCGTTGTTTGGGTGCATGAAGTCCGGGAATGGCTGCAAGTGGTCTCCAAGTAACTGAACATAACCCTTTCCAGTCAATGATCGGTTCAGTTGGACCAGAGGACCCAGTCCAATCAATATAAAAACAGCCCACACCATTATGGAGCCACCACCAGCTTGCACAGTTCCTTGTTGACAACTTGGGTCCATGGATTCGTGGGGTCTGTGCCACACTCGAACCCTACCATCAGCTCTTGCCAACTGAAATCGGGACTCATCTGACCAAGCCACGGTTTTTAGTCGTCTAGGGTCCAACCGATATGGTCACGAGCCCAAGAGAGGCGTTGCAGGTGATGTCGTGCTGTAAGTAAAGGCACTCGAGTCAGTCTTCTGCTGGCATAGCCCAGTGCAGCCAAAATTCGCCGCACTGTCCTAACGGACACGTCCGTCGTACGTCCCACATTGATTCCTGCGGTTATTTCACGCAGTGTTGCTTGTCTGTTAACACTGATCATTCTGCGCACACGTCGTTGGTCTCGGTCATTAAGTGCAGGCGGTCGGCCACTGCGTTGTCCAAGGTGGAAGGTAATGCATGAAATTAGGTATTCTCGGAACACTCTTGACACTGTGGATCTCGGAATTTTGAATTCCCCTTACCATTTCCGAAATATAATGTTCCATGCGTCTAGCTCCAACTACCATTCCGCATTCAAAGTCTGTTAATTCCCGTTGTGCGGCCATAATCACGTCAGAAACCTTTTCACAAGAATCACTTGACTACAAATGAAAGCCCAACCAATGCACTGCCCATTTATACATTTTGTACGCGATACTACCGCCATTTGTATATTTACATATTGCTATCCCATGACTTTTTTCACCTCAGTGTATATTAACATGTGATATGTACGGCAGGAAAGTTTTAGAGCGGTTTATATAAATAACTACGATTACTTTGTTATATCTATGAAACGTTTCAACAAAATTTTACAAACTTTTATATGCAAACAGTATTAATTCGAAGCATAATTTGTGCATACAGGGATCGTCTTTTGCTGGATTTTTTGCCATATAGTGTCAGGTGAGTACATGGAACAATTTGCCATATTTTCGGGACAATTCAATTAATTTCCACAAAATTTTGCGCAAGTACAGAATGCCATGTAAAGTTGCATTATATAAATAGTGCCTGAAATTGATTTTCGAAATGGCAGCTATAAAAAAAATAAGATATGTTTGAAATATCTATTAAATAATTAAAACTAATTCAATAAATCTTTTTATGCTGATAATATAAATTAGAAAAATCCTATGCAGAAACTAAAATATAATATTTATCTCGGATACTTATTAACCTATTTCCACCAAATTTTTTATACAAGTGGCGATATGGTAGGCCATGTAAAATTATATAAGTTTAGTGACCCAGAAACATATTTTTCAAATGATGGCTGTGTAAATATTTCATGTTAGTGAACCCTATCATTCAAAACATTAGACTGATTACATCAGGTATTTATGCTCCTAATCCTACCTCCGTGATGCAGTTGATTGCGAGCTAGCTTAATTTTACCAGTTTTCCTGACTTCTAAACCCAGGTAAGTCACTTGGGTATTTTAATTGGCTTGGTCCTGTTTCACATTTTTCTGATTTCATCTCTAATGAAATTGCTGGATATGAGACGTCAACGCCTACCTACCATCTATGCTGTTAAGAAATTCACTAAAATATATTTTCGTCCATGTAGATTAAAGTAAGATCATTATTTAATAGTAGCATATTGTTCATTTTCATAATAATTATATATTTATTTTTATGAGATTTTTCACTATCAAATGAATGATGGTTTTCCTCTGTTCTGCTGTATGAATGACGCTCAAAAATTTTAATTTATTTTCAGAATTCCACAATCTTGTATTATTTTCTTCATAAAATACTATTATGGGTTTTTTTTTTGCATCTCTACTCAATGTGCGTATTTACGTAATATTATATTTTATAAATACGTGTTGAAATGTTATTTTGTTTACAATAAAAGTATTTAATTTATTTAACGCTAAAATTTAAATATCATTTGTTACAATAAATGAACTGTTAGCTAAGTTAAAAACTTTAATATCACTTTTAAAACTGCATAAGCTTNAATATCATTTGTTACAATAAATGAACTGTTAGCTAAGTTAAAAACTTTAATATCACTTTTAAAACTGCATAAGCTTGAGAGCAGTAAAAAATATTAATCACATCGAATGTTTTGGTCAAAATGACTTTGCCTTTGGGCATTTTGTATTTCCAAATAATTTCACCCAGCTACAATGATAGTAATTAACATAAAAATATTTTTCGCATTATTAGTTTTAAATACAATATATTTTCTTTGAGGTATACCAAATTATTGCTTTTTTTTTAAAGCTGCATTATATAGAATTTTTATTAACAGTTTACTATATATTATATTAAATTCATTATTTATAAAAATTACTTTTTTTTAGTTAGAGGTTACTAAATTAATTTTTTGGGTTCTAATTTTTAAGTTCAAGAATTTTTTTTTTCCGAAAGATTTTAATCCCAGAAATTGTTAATATTTTCATATTTTGAATATGTTTTGGATTTATTGCATTTTAAATACGAAATGTTAAAATTGCATTACTTTAAAAATTAAACATTTCTGTTTCATTCAGGATTCGTATAGGCTTAACTTTAATAGCGTTGAGTTTTCTTGCAAATATGTAAATTCAATAACATTCCATTGTTTTTTATAGTTTTCTTTAAATTCTTGCTGAATTTATTTTGGTCCATGAAATCTTATTAGATATATAAAGGGGATTCCTGATTAAAAAAATGAAATGTCATAAAAATGCCAGTAAAAAAATTTACTTATATATGTTGAGGATTTTCGTTTTAGAGACCCCAATTTAAATATATTGTCATATTAATTTCAATGAATTGGGTGTCTTTCATCTCTTTGATTCTGATAATTTGACAAGCTCATAAAACGTAACCGGTCATACCTCATAGGAATCTCGCAAATAGTAGATGAAATCATTACAACATTTTTTTCAGTATTGTATGTGTTATACGAAACGAATTAACCACATAAATGAACATGACTTTGTCTGTATCTACTACCTCGAAAATTTGTAAGAAACGTTGCATGTACGTAAGTGTATATTTTTCAAAAAATGCCTCAATAGCATGTAGTAATCAAACCATGTACTACAAAATTTACGATAAATTTTGCTACACTAACCCTTCAGACAGGTATCTATATTATTTGAGGCAAAATTATGAATATTTTTCTATTTGTAAAATAATTCAGATGATCACATATTCACGTCAGTTGATACGAAACGTAGACATACTATCTTAGAAGATCACCGCACTATCTGGATGGAAAATTACTAAGGTGGTAACGAAGTAAACTGACTATTAATAAAATTACGTGTACTTTATATATACATACACACTTATATACAGAATGTCCCATTTATCTCGACCACCCACAATAACGCCATACCGGGGCTCCAAATTAAAAACTGTTACATACAAAAAAATTATAACTGAAAGGGGGAAATCATAATGCTGGGGAGTCAGACTTATAGTATTGCACTGGGAAACACACATTTCGTTGACTTATATCTGACACTTGTTTTGTTTAACTTTTGGCATCCGAATCGAAAAATGACCCCAGTTTTTGTCTATCACGTCAACTTTTTAAGCTACAGGATACCCTCTCTTTGTGCCAAAAGTCGTCCAAAATGTTCATACAAAGGAAAATAAAGGAACAAATTACCAAATATACTGTTCACAGGGAATAATTTTATTCATACAAAGGGCATATATATATATCTACTATATAAAAATAAGTCGGGTTTTCCTTCCTGACGCTATAACTCCAGAACGCACGAACCGATTTCCACGGTTTTGCATTCGTTGGAAAGGTCTCGGGCTCCGTGAGGTTTATAGCAAAGAAAATTCAGGAAA
>NQII01000486.1:287290-298498 GCA_002778355.1 Clitarchus hookeri | reverse complement strand
ATATATATATATATATATTTACCAAACGGCAAACATACATATAAAGGTAAAAATATTCGCTTATAGCTTTTCCTGTAGTGTTCAATCTGTGGACAATCTCGTTTGGTTCTCCAACAATAGTCAGCCATCATATGTACATACCATCTACCCTGATACCATGCCTCCATAATCTCCAAATTTTGTTGGAACCGCTGATCCTGCTCATCACTGACTGCACCAAGATTTTTCAGGAAGTCAGCAAGATGCCTATGTAGGAAATGCAACTTGATGCTCATGTTGCAACCAAGCATTTAGAAGCTCTCCAAGAGTTGCTGGAAAATTTCGGTGTAATTTTGTGATCGTGTATTTCCAAGACAGTCTTTGACAAGGTTTTTGAATGCCAAACAATCATTATTTTGGAGTTCTGTCATTGTTCCGATGAAATGTTCATCTTTAACGAGCTGCAGAATCTGTGGACCGTTAAACACACCGGATTTTAACACTGTCTTTTAAAAAGACAGGCTAGGAAATGCCGAAATGAGATACTTGAAACAGTCTCCTTCAGTTGACAAAGCTTTAACAAATTGCTTCATGAGACCCAGTTTTATATGCAGAGGTGGAAATATAATGTTTTTTCGGTCGACAAGTGGCTGATGTGGAATGTTTGGATAACCAGGTTTGAGGTCATATCATGGCGACCAATTTGACTTCACTCAATGCTTCTCACGAGCTCTGCTGTTCCACATACACAAAAAACAGGGATACTTGGTATATCCGCGTTGCTGGCCAAGAAGGAAGCAGACCATGTTAAGGTCAACGCAGATGATCCATTTCTGCATGTGATATTGCAACAAATCAATGACTCTCGTTATGTCTTCATATTCTTCACGCAAACAAACTGAATGTCCTATTGGGACTGCACCAAATAAATTTCCATTGTGAAGGATGACACAATTGAAGCTCCGCTTTGAGCTATCGATGAACAGTCGCCATTCAGTTGCGTTGTAGGATGGAATTCCCAACTCCTCCATTAAACCATGTACGTTATGGCAATACACAATTCACCGTCACTTTGAAAGTATTGCAGAAAGGAACTTTCTCTTGATCGAAAGTAGGATACCATAGCTCCTTTTTCAAGCAAGTTTTTCTCGTGCAGTCTTGATGCTAAGAGTTCTGAAGCTTTTTTGGATAGTCCCAAATCTTGTGCCAAATAATTTAACTCATGCTGATAAAATCCCTTACGAACGGAGTCATCTTCATTTTCGAAATCTTCATCGTTGGGGTCACTTCGATCTTCACCATACTCGTATTCCTGTATTTCGAAATAGGGCAATTCTTTGAAAACTGGCACTAGGATTTCAGCTGAATGTGGCACTGGGCGTATAGCTGATGGTTAACTAGGATACTCTATTTTACAATTGTTTTTCTTGTAATATCCTGACGTTTTCACTATATAAAAGTAACAGTCCCTTGAATGGTCTCTGGGCTATCGCCAAATCATAGGTATACCAAATGGCAATTTATCGCGTGTTCCCTTCGTCCACATCCGTAAACTCTCGATACACTGCTTGCACACCTTGTGAGGGGCCCAAGATTTATCATGATCACCAATTTTCACTTTAAAATATGAAAAATTGGCTTACCTGACAAATGCACTGATGTTTGTCCTTTGAGTGGGAATTGTGAAACTGCCACATATATAACAAAACGAATCGGATATGTTTAAGCGCATAAGACGTGACATAGCAGAGGCAGGCATGATCTAAAGTAAATGAACTAAGTATATATGTAAATAAAAAACTGAATGCTGCTAACTCCTGTATAAAAAAAATACTCGGACTCCACTTCGGAATACGCTTCACTATAAAGAGCGATACACCGCGTCTCACTACACTATCTAAGGTGTAACTGAATAGCCTAGACAAGTGTGAACCTGTGACTGGTCTCCTAGGGCGCCATTCACCCCTGCCCATTTNGCATGATCTAAAGTAAATGAACTAAGTATATATGTAAATAAAAAACTGAATGCTGCTAACTCCTGTATAAAAAAAAATACTCGGACTCCACTTCGGAATACGCTTCACTATAAAGAGCGATACACCGCGTCTCACTACACTATCTCNTACGCTTCACTATAAAGAGCGATACACCGCGTCTCACTACACTATCTCAGGTGTAACTGAATAGCCTAGACAAGTGTGAACCTGTGACTGGTCTCCTAGGGCGCCATTCACCCCTGCCCATTTGGAGAAAGTTTACTTCAGTCAATAGGAGAGCACTAGTGCTTCCCATGATCCACGCTCGATCCAGCGGAGAGTGGTCACATTAATATAAGCTGTAGAGAAAAAACTTGACGTGATAGAAGAAAACTAACTACAGTTTTGAAATCAGCATGCCTATCTAACTTAAAAACAGCTGAAAAATCAAAAACAATAGAAATTGTGTTAAAAATTATTCCCCAGGGTTATTTATAAGTGAGATACCAGTACTACCACCAATTATTTAAATTGCACTATGAATCTATTCGTCAAACGTTAAGTGAAGCTCGTCAAGGCCTATTCAAAAATTTACCATAGGGTATCAGTCTAATAAACAGATCATTAAAAATCGCCACGGACATTGGGACTTATATGGGTACAAGAAGACCCGTTATGTAATACCTTGCGGCACGATTGCGCTGCATGGTACAGTACATTTCATGTAGAGGTGATGTAAACTGTGAAGGTACCCAGAGTTGCGAACACTATTCAACAGAGGTTGCACTTAGAGAAAAAAAAACAAACATACCTGACGTGACAACTCAATGAGTTATCCGTGTGCAGTTACATACAGTACACTGAAAGGTAACAGTTTTCATAACAAAAATGTACTCCAACAACGAGAAGGTAGAAATGCTGCTCATCTATTGAGAATGTAAGTTAGCAGATGAATGGGTTTGCATTATTTTAGAGAATGGTGTAGTACGTTCAAGTGAGTTGTATTCAAACACACACAAGCAGTTCTGTTATTACCAATATCGATAACTTGTCTTTCTCACACGTTGTTCATTATGTTGAAGGTCGGCGTAATGCTAGTCAGGCGGAGCAAATCTCCAGAGAGTAATACCCTGACAAAACCCCAACGTCCAGGCGAGTGTTTTCCGATCTTGTTGGGAAGCTTTGTGTAACGAGCAATTTAAACCCACAGCAACCCAATCGCCATAAGAACTCGCACATATGAAGTTGCTAAGGTTGCTGTTCTCGCTGCAGTAGCAGATAGTCCAAACATCAGCACATGCCAACTGGAAGCCGAAATTGGCATTCCGAAAACGAGTGCACATCGCATTCGTTAGCATCATACATTCCATCCTTATCATGTACACTTACACCAAGAATTACACGGCAAAGATTTCCAGAATTGTGTAGAGTTCTGTCAATGGGTACAGCATCAATTTATCGCCAACCCGAACTTTTTTTTCGGATGTTCTTTTTACCGATGAATCGTCGTTCTCCAACTCAGGCAAAGTGAATACGAGGAACGTGCATAATTGTACTATCGAGAACCCATGATGGCTTCGATGGCTGGACCATAAGCGTCAATGGAGAGTTAACGTCTGGTGTGGGATGGTAGGCAATAAGGTTATAGGGCTTTATTTCGTAAATGGTAATATAAACGGCAGGGAGTATTCCACCTGCATACAAACAATTATTCCTTTTCTTCTGGAGGGGATGCCTCTAAGAAACAGAATGACAATGTGGTACCAGCAGGATGGATGTCCAGCACATAATGCCCTGTATGCACGTCATGTTCTGGACCAAAAATATCCTTGTAGGTGGATTGGTCATGAATAACCAGTTCAGTTGCCTGCGTGGTCACCTGACCTTTATATCCTAGACATTTTTCTACAGGGTTATCTCAAAGGCGCTTTAGATCGAGATATTCCAACAACTCCAGAGAACATGCAGGAANAGACATTTTTCTACAGGGTTATCTCAAAGGCGCTTTAGATCGAGATATTCCAACAACTCCAGAGAACATGCAGGAAGTTATTGTGCGTGCTGGTAATGCTCTTCAACATGCAACATCGGAGGAATCAGTGTTGTCGTTCATCCAGCGACTGAACTTGTGTATCGCTGCAAATGGTCACCACTTTGAACATCTAATGTAAATGTGCTACCCTCGCAGTTCCCTTTTGGATAGAACTACGAAAGGGCATCAGATATCCCACTTTCTGTGTCGTATTTAGGGTTCATGTTATAAAAGTTTGCATTGTGTTACATGTTTAAATAGGCATTGACGAGATTCATTGGAAATTTGGCCATCGAGACATGGTACCATTGAAAAAAACTAATATTTGTACTCGTGTATCATTAATAAGGCTGACTCCCGAGCAGTATTATTTTCCACTTTCAGTTATACAATTTTTGTATGAACACTTTTTCAATTGGAGCTCCATTACGGAGTTATTTTGGGAAGTCAAGATGAGTAGGACAGCCTATATGTTTGTATATATATATATAAACTCACTACGAATTGTTGTCATAAGTATTTAAACAAATTTATAAATGAAATGTAGTTTTCTAATTTATCAATATGTTTTAGTAGATAATATGCAATACATTATTAAGTTTAAAAGATACAATTTTTTCTCAAAAGTATGGTATTTATGTTAATTAAGGTTACACTAATTAGTTTATATCGTGTAAACATTCAAACTCCGTGTGTTAGTTGACTAAAATGGCCGGGGAATTGATCCGACAATATGTAGCTGTATTAAATGTATTTTCTACTCGTATCCTATAATTTATGCAGTTCAATTACACAAAGATGATTATTTTTAATAATCGCAGATGCTATAAATATAGCAACGGTAAGAGGAGCATTTAAATATTTATCTTATGGTACGTTGGCACTTGCACTTGCAGTTGGTTTCCAAAAACCTAACGGAAATGAAATTTTCGTTCTGAATTATAAATGAGCTCTCATGTGATACACAGAATAAATACCTTTCTAGAAAATTTAGCTCAGGCTCGAGAGTCAGCTGCACGAGGACAAGTGTTCTCGTGTACGGAAAAATCTACACTGTTAAAATCATTACAACAAAAAAATTTCATATTATTTTTGTTAGCTAATTTTGTTAAATATTTGTTATTACTTTCGTTTCACTTTTTAAAGAGAACGATACGCCCGGTTATTATTTCACGTTGGGCAGTGGGTATTACTTATTTAAGAACACGTTATTTATCATTATCTTTAAGTGTGAATAAAACACTTTCGTACCAATACGAACTGCAAAAAATATATAACGTAACTTTTTTATTAATAAATCAAATTGTAATATACTTTTATAATTATAATATATAGATAAAATATTATAAACTACGAAATAAACGCCGTATGAAATGAGTTTCCTATCAAATAATGAACGTTAAATTTTTCATTAATAACAACTTATAAAGTTCTTGAGTCTTTGTGTACTGGGATTTAATATATATGGTTCAAATATTTGGATTCGAATGTAGTTGGTTGTTGGCATTAGGTGGTTTACTGTAAAATATTTGCATGTTTTATTCAACATTGAGTGTTAATTTTTTCAAACAGCCGGCAACCAACAGTTTTCATTGCAAAACCTGTTTCCAGAACCCCAGCCCGAAAAACGCCATTTTCTGCAACTTGACTTTCGTTTGGATCCCATTACCTCCTAGCTTCCATCTAGTGTGCTTTCAAAGTTTTTTTTTCTCTCTTCCTCTAGTACTCCGTTCAAGCTGCAAAACCATTTTGCTGGAGAAAAGTGTGATGCCGCTTCACTAGCAGTGGGACGTGACTGGAAATTCAGAAATTCAGACGACAACAAACGCAGTCCCATACCCCTGAACTCCGTTCCTGCAATCCTTAAAACCCAGCATCCATAAGTCACTGCATTTCGCCCGACTCCCTTCCCGAGTTTTTGTTTCGTCTCGCCTTTTTCGTCCATTGTACTTCCTGTGTTGCGATCACGTTTAGTATTTCCAAATAATTTCATCTAACTGCAATAACAGTTGTTTATATCAAAATATTTCCTTCGCTTTAGTAGAAATACAATCTACTTTCTCTATTTATATATTTGATGTTATATATATATGGGTTCAATATGTGTTGTTAGAAGTCTCTCTGAGAAGCGAGACGCTGACGAGACTGAGTATTTATAATCGAATTAAGTAATTACACTTCCTCGTTTATTTACTAATCAAGGCAAATCCCTTACAGCCAATACATTTTACACCAATCCTGTCCACCTCTTATATTACAATAATGAATAAAATTAGAGCTAAGACCTCTGTGTTGACAGCATTGTTTCCTATCTTTATCACAAAAATTAATAACTGAATTTTTTTACATTAACCAAAATTCTAATAAAAAATTGTAATTAGCATTGAAACATTATTAGGAATTGTAAGCATGTCACTAAACGCATCCCAATTAAACCCTGCCCCATAGTCTCTGGGACCATAAGGACTAATTTCAGCAAACGTAACGTACTCGCAGGCAGGCTGCCTCTGCTTCAAGTTGTGAATATTCCTGCCATCCATTTATGTGTGCGCATAGAAACTCCGTCATTGAAGTTTCATCTAAAGCATGGTTGACACACATCCAGTAGCTGGCCTCAACAATGGACCATCTGCTGGCTCATGCATTTCTATCACTGGGTCCTAGCTGTTGACCTAGGACATGTACTAACTCCAAGCGTTCACGCGTGTCCAGTAGCTGGCCTCAACAGTGGACCATCTGCTGGCTCATGCATTTCTATCACTGGGTCCTAGCTGTTGACCTAGGACATGTACTAACTCCAAGCGTTCACGCGTGTCCAGTAGCTGGCCTCAACAGTGGACCATCTGCTGGCTCATGCATTTCTATCACTGGGTCCTAGCTGTTGACCTAGGACATGTACTAACTCCAAGCGTTCACGCGTGTCCAGTAGCTGGCCTACTCAGAGGGCCAATGCACTCCTTCCAGGCTGGTCAGGTACTGACTTTTCAAGTAGCGTTCATGTTGCGTTCACACCCGTCCCAGTAACAGGTCAGTTTGCGAACCATGCTGTGTTCCATTTAATCAACTGTGAGTGTGGTTAGATTACAATATCTGATGTACGTTATATTTTCCTTGATATCATTATTTTTTACTTAGTAGGTGAATTTGTGGCTTTCGCTGTTGTTGTATTATGTGTTAAAACAATCCCACAATACTCCATTTTTGTGGTAGAGTTCAACAAATCTCACTCTCTGGTTATCACTTCAGCGATTAGTTATCTCTTGCACATTTACAGATTACTCTCCTACCCATAAACGGTAATGAAGCGATCTCACTAAATGATATCTGAAATAAAGATACCTGGGCCTTTAGTGTTCACAAGTATCTAGCAACTGCCTGAATTGTCCAATGATAAAGTGGGGTAAAACTGCATGATATGTGAGGGCAAGTAGACTAGCAGAAACAAATATCATCCAAGTATATGTCCTCTCAGCCACTTATCTACAATTTCCGGACTGTCCCTGATCAGTTACTTTCTCAATCTGTTAACATACTTCCAGTCCCTGTCTTCTAGTCAGTGACTGCTCTAATAGACCGTTTTGGGTCAGTTACTGGAAGCCTGTTAATAAGCCAAACACTCGGCGTCTTAGCAGCAAAGTCATAGGTCTCAAATTCCGCTGCACACCTGACTCAACGCACTCGGATTTCCTTGGTCCAGTTTTCAACTCACTGGGCACAGGTAACCAAAACCCAGCTTTCTTGGAAGTGCGAGTTACGATTTTAATAGGTCCGTTAACATTTTCCATATCATTCTCGTGTTTTGTAGCTTTTCACATGCGTGATGGGAGCTGTCACTATATGGTTTCATTTCGAAATGAGTGGTGAATTAGACGGAGTACAGAAGCTCATTGAGCATGCTAGTGGCATTACACTGATTAATATATGGATCGACGTGAAAGAGGTTTACTTGAGACATAATTTTATCCAAAAAGGTACGTCTGTAGCACACGGCCTCAAATAGGCTAAAGTTTAATGTGATTTGCTTAGCTGCAAACATTCAATTTCATATTTAATGAGTTAATTTGTAAATTCCTCCGAAAGGACAGGGTTTATGATGGAAAAACGTAATGGAGACATATTACAATAATTTAACGTGTTCATAGATAATTCGTTGTTGAAAGAAAATATGCTCGGGAATAAAATTTTATTTCAAAATATCTGTGATAACCCTAATTATTTTCACAGAATAACTTTTTGACAGCAACATACTTTGCGGTATTTGCATACCTTCATTTAAGTACGCATAATTTAGACTTTTATATGTACATTTAGTATTCCAACGAAAGTATTGTTTTAACTTTAATTTTAAAGGTGTATGTGGTTCTTACGGAACACTTACTATAAATAATGAGTCGTATACATAGTATACGTATTCAACTTACTTTTTCGTAGATAACCTGCAAGTTCTCATTGTCGTTGTTATTCAATTAGCCTTAATCATTTTACGATGTATAAAATACCACAAAGATGCCGTTCTTTCTTTATTCAAGTGGGATAAATTCTGGTTAACATAATATAACGTATATTTTCTTAAGTTATTGATAATAAACGATGCAAACAAATAATTTTATAGAAATAAGTAATGTGAGGCACTTAACATAATATGATATATATAAAGTGCTAAATGTCATAAGATGAATTAATCATTAATCAGGAAGATTTCCCATTATGCAAGAAATAAATGGGTTTTCTCTTTTTCTTGTGTGTATGAGCGTTTACGTATCCTATCTACAAGAAAATATAATAGTCTATTCCCTTCACGTTTACTGAAATTTTTATAATGCATTTTTGCTCTTCATAACTGAAGAGATAAGTTTTGGGCAAATTAATTTGTCGAGCCCAAAGTTGGAATTATAGCTCTATTTCGTTCTTATAAGCTTAAGTGTTATTTATTTTGACTTATTTTTACAATACTGCTAAATTTATGTCATGAAATAGTTTATGTAGTTTGCAATATATGCCAAAAATGTATCGTTGTCGTTGAACTTCGTTCTAAGAAGTATAATTTCGTCAATTTACACAGATAAGAAGAAAAAAATTTTCACTTTATTTTAAAATGCCCCCTTGTTTGTGGTGCAACGGAATAATTATTTCTCTGGTCAAATAATTTTATTAAAATTTCATATGATATCGTATGTTACTTCAGGACATTATTATAATTGGCTGTACGTAACAAGGTAAAATATTCAAAACATTAAAAATCAAAGATATTATCTGAGAGAAATTCTAAGACAACTTAATGTTTGCTATCCGATAGCTTAGGGAACTGTATTTCAAGTTCTGGTATTTACTGATTTTAAAGTGTTTCATCAGTCGATGTCTACAGTGTATGAGAACAATATATTTTTACTTATTGTATTCTCTGATACAGCTTCAGGATACACGGTCACCTTTTTTATATCTTGATTTTCTTCTAATGGTAAGTTAGATCTGATCGACGTATGAAAGATATTCTAAGGAAAATTAAGAAAAAATATTTTATTTACGGGTGCGGTTTAACAGACATGTCTACCAGAAATTCCTGGAATACGTTTCATAGACCTGCTCTAAGTTGTTCCTTTGCCGATCCATTAAGTTAAGTGGTTTATGAATGTTGGTAAACCTGAGCATTTTTTTATGATTAGATGTCATCTGTCTTGAAAACATTGTAAGAAACCATGATTTTTTGAAAGTATTATTCTCCCTTATAATCCCGAAATGGACACGAAGTAATTATTTATCTTTTAGATAAAAATTTTCGAAATTAGTTGCAAAAAAATCTAGGCAATGCTACAAACATTTTTTTGAATACTTTGCAATAAATTAATTGAAAAGTGTATGGAATGTATTCAGTATTTGTACAAAAATGTACCGTAATTGACCGACGTATATCCTGCAGAATTACTACAATATGTGTAATGTTTCTCAAATTATTTTCCTGCAAAATGACCAGGTATTATTTGGACTACTACAAACTAATATGTCTACCTAATGATACACATAAGTTATCGTAGTATAAAAGATACAGGCACTCTCAACTGCACGGAACACATATTACCGGGCCCTGCCAGGCATGTCCCAAACAACTACAATTTTGAAAATTCCCACTTCGGTGACAAGAAACGAGACCGGAACCTCTACATTAGAAGTAAATACGCTTATCACTACTTCACAGTTGCAGTCATACACGGTGTTACATTCTAATACTTTAAACGTATTTTCAATAATTTTATCTCTGGTTAATATGTGGTATTTTAACTTCAAAGGAGAACAGCAAGTTTTGACTTAGCTCGCAGTGGAAGTGTAATTAGTTTTAAACTTAATTTTAAGGATTGCGTTAGACCACGTAAAAAAAAATTTACTCTGTACATATATTTCAACTGGCCGCCTCCCACCAAGACGAACCAGGTTCAATCCTGGCCGGGTCGCTCCCGGATTTTCACACGTGGGAATCGTGCAGTATGCTGCTGGTCAGCCGTTTTTTTTTTGGGGATTTCCCGTTTCTCCCGTCCTTGCATTCCGGTGCTACTCCATTCTCACCTCATTTCATCCTAATGGACTCTCAAGACCTCGTTGTTAAACGCCGCCCAAATCTCTCAACTCAACATTGTACATATATGAGAATATGAATGCTGCCGACAGCTGTTGAATTTTTCGGAGAGTTTTTATATTCTATATCCCTGCATTCTGTTGCTTATTTTTGTAACTCAGGTATAATATTTTATTCAAAGAAATTCATACGAAGCCATGTAAATGTATTTGCATTTTACTACATATGTTTACATTTAGCTGTCTATAGTAACTTTGAACGAGTACAAAATATGCTTTAAGTAATAATTCTAAACATTTGTTAGAATATTTTTAAGAAAAGTGCATATTTATACTATTGCAGCAAAAATCACATTAATTACAAAACCTGGCCTGTACTGTTACAAAATGAATGTTGCAAACCCGTAACTTAGGGGAACACATCTATTTCAAACCAGTCAAGGTAGACTTTGCCCTGTCGTTCAAGGAAAGAATTAACCCTCACCATAAGTGGATTCTTGGACGTGATGACTAATCGGTATTTTGTAATTCTGAGCTTTTATCAGTAATTTACTGAATATCAGTATTTCTGCAATAATTGTAATTGAGCAGTACAGCTGTTGCTCTTGTAAGTGTAAAAATTCAACAGGTTTACAAGATATTATTTGGGAATTA